>APFE030266433.1:0-35409 GCA_000404065.3 Pinus taeda | reverse complement strand
TTTCTCCTAACATTGGAGGCCGAAAAAAATATTGAGGAAAAGAATGGTATAGCTTCACCATTGGAGGTAAGTTATGAAGTGCTCTCTACTTGTATCTGGTGTCCACGATTTTTCTTTGATCTGTTAGTTCAGGTTCTTTTGTTTCTTTTTTGGTTCCATCAGTTCTAGATATCTTTTGTCTTCTTGCTCAGTGATGGATGTGATTTAGTTTTCACTGCCTTGTCAGAATAGTGAATTTTTTTATTATATTTGTTGACTAAGTGTGTAGCTTTTGTTTATTCTGGTTTTAACAACAATAAGATTTTCTTTCTAACATGTTATATGTAATTTGAGAAAAAAAATAGTATAGCATCACCATGGGAGGTAAGCTATTAGGTGCTCTCTACCTGTTTTTGGTTTCCACAATATTTCTTTGATCTGTTCGGGCTCTTTTGTTTCTTTTTGTCTTTGGTGTCCATAATCTTTCTTTGATCTGTTCGGGCTCTTTTGTTTCTTTTTTGGTTTCATCGGTTTTAGATATCTTTTGTCGTCTTGCTCAGTGATGGACGTGATTTAGTTTTCACTGCAATAATGAGTTTCTTGATTATATTTGATGGCTAAGTGTATAGCTTTTGTTTATTCTTGGTTTTGGTAACAATAGGATTTTCTTTCCAAAGTGTTATATGTAACTTTTATTTCCTTTCCAACATGTTATATGTAACTTTTTTTTGTTTCCATTAACGAAAGTCATTGTTTTTTTCTTCTGGAGGGTAAAAAAGTTATGTAGAAAACATTTTTATCCATTGCCCTCCTTGGAGATAATATTTGGAGGAGGGCAATAATTCTGCTTCTGCAACCTCGGTATCTCTTTGTTCTCTGCCCCTGCAAGACATTTATATGCCAGCATTCTTGGGCTTACCCTTTGGAGTTTGATCATTCTGGTTTTTGCCACTTATGTGCCACTTTATTTTTTGTGCTTGCAAGCCACCCTTTCTATGCACCACACCTTCAGTTTCTTGTTTGGTGGGGGTTGCTGCAACCTCTATGGAACTGTGCTTTATGCTAACAAGGAAATTTCTATGCACTTCGCTATTCAGTTTACCTCATGGTGGGGGCAAAGCATTCGGTCTCCACAACCTACATGCCATTGTGCTTTTTGTGTCTACGAGTTATTTTTATCATTTACGAGTGAAGTTCAATCATCTTGCGGCTACAGCTTTTGTCATTCCTCTTTTCAGTTTAACCCTGTTGGTGTTCAATCACTCTTGCTCTGCAACTTGTGGTTGCAAGCCATTTCCCTGCACTGCTCTGTTTGATTTACCATCTAGGTGTAGTTTGATGATTCTGCTTTTGCAACCTGTGTCACATCGCTTTGTTGTTGTTTTGCAAGTCATTGCTGTGTGTTTCACGAGTTATTTTACGTTAATGTGGTTTTTCTTTCTATGGGTTTATGTGGTTTTTCTTTCTATGGGTTTATGGCCATAACAGACAGAAAATAGAGGAAGATCCTGACATTGACGGTTTCTTAAAAGCCCCCAGCGTTGTAAAAGAACACGTTTTGCTTCACTTGGACCGCTGGGTGTACTTTATACGTTGGATACCCCTGGAGATGGGGTGGAGCCTTTCTCAACAGGAGGAAAGGCTGCACGTATTTATCTCCTTTCAAGATTTCGTGGCGAATACCTGGGGCTGTGAAGACCTCAGCCTTCTAATTTTTTATTGGCCGCGGCGTTGCACTGTGGTGGTGGACTGTGCCCGCAGCATCAGGTGTACACCTCATACCTGCTATTATATAGAGGATGATGACGAGCGCTTCCAACAACTTACCGACCCAATTCCCTTGAAGCAGTTGGTGTTGGACTACACCAATCTATTTTATCCACATGGTTGGGATTGGGACGTCTCCGGAAGACAGAAATCTCTCCTCGAACGCTTCAATAGAAGGATGGCACAACCCTCAAATTTGAAGGTATTGCGCTCATTTTCTATTCTTTCGTGAATCTTTCTCGTGATCTCATCTGTTTTTCTTTGATCTTTTTCAACATTTCTTTCCTGCATAGCTGAATATGGATTGCTTTTTGCAGCCCGGGTCCATATAGCGATGTCGTACTGAGTTTGCGTGGCTCGTCGTAGTCGTCAATTCCAAGCTACATTGCGTGGCTCGTCGTAGTCGTCAATTCCAAGCTACATTGTGTGGCTCATTATCGTCATCAGCCAACCGGGTCGCCTAGACATTATTTTATTTTCTTTTTTCTAGCCACAACGACTCCACTCCACCAAAGTGGAATGAATTTGAATAGTTCTGGCGTGCAATGGGAGGCTCCAGGATTTCATGATTCCAAGAATAATGGAAGAAAAGGAATCAGTGACATGAGATGGAGTAAAAGGGTATTTAAAATTACCTTTCATGAACATCAAGATGGGTCACTCTCTTTATGTTTATCGTTTTATTGTGGCCAAGTATCAGTACAATGTCTACAGGGTTTTTCACACAGGGCTTAATATTTGTGCACTCTGGATTCCGCTATTTTTGTTCATTATAATAATGTAAGGATATCAAAATTTGTTCTCAAATTTTGAATTGCAATGACTTGAATTGCCGAGAACCATCAAAGAGATCATCATGTGTAGCGTTTGGGCCTGATAGTGGTAGTCGTTCTTGGCGTCTCCAACACTTATAAGAAACTCAACAATACAATTGGCTCTACTTAACATTGGGTTTGTAATACAAGAAACATAGTAATACTAATGAGTGCAATGCTTTATGTCTCATGGTTTGGCTTGTCCATTCAAGATTTACTGCTAGACTATATATAGTGAGAATTAGGAAGAAAATGGCACTCCACTTCTTTCCTTAGCATGTGACTAAGAGAATGGTTGAATTAAGATTTCAAAAAATGGATAATAGAAACAATCAAAATACTCAATATGACCTTCATAACATAATATGCAAGATTAAAGGCACTCAACCTACTCTGATATTATTAATGTGACATTTTTATGAGAATCAACTAGATGATAATTTATGGTTTTCTTAAAATATAATCTTTACCAATTTTATCTTCCTCAAGGAGTTTTTGTATAGATCCATTTCCATACAAATACAAGTAAAGAAGGTAATATGTTGTTTCATTCTTTTTCATTTTTTCTCTTAAAATGAAACTTATCAATATCATTTCCAGTCTCTTTCAAGAAGGGAATAGACTCCAAGGAGATGTCCATCATGTATGGACAATTCTGCAAGCATCATTATATTTATATTCAATGTTATTTCATAGAAGAGTTGTGTAGTGTTACAAGCTGAAAAGTTTCTCGTAAGGGTTTCCAAATTAGTAAATACACTTTCTCAATTACAAATGAAATTTTATTTTCAATGTAAAACACTATAATTACATATATCAAGTAATATTTTCTCCCCGACATATTTATCCTTATTTTAAGATAAGAGAGTACCCCATATCCATATCTATGAATGCTTAGTGAAATATGACAGCTTCATTGGACAACCCTTTAAGCAATTTATCCATATTGCAATATGGCAGCTTCATTGGACAACCCTTTGAGCGATTTATCCATATTGCAGTGAATGAACCCAACTAGAGATCCATCACTAGTGGCAAAAGGTGTGGGATGAAAACACATTAGAAGCATTAGAAATATGGTTGAAAGATCAAGAGGTATAAAGATCAAAAGCACATAAACCTTTGCCCTGCTTCATTTTGTGGGTGGTATGACTAATTAGGAATGAAGACCTATTCCAAGGAGCATATATATAACCATACAAGGTCTCTTGTGAACTTAAATGAGCTATGTATTATTTGAGAAACTAGTAAAGGTGAAAAAGTATTGCCTTGTTGTAGGTTCGAGAACAAAAACATCAAGCATTAATGGGTATTTTAATGACAGCTTTAAAATATCCAAGTACATGTGGAGCAGGAGGTATACTTAATTGTAAGCCATTTACATGTGTTTTCTTTCTAGAAAAATATAGGTTATGCACATGAAACTTCAGAGAGTCCAATCCATTCATAGTTTATGGTACCATTTGTAAATTCAAAACGGAATATTTAGCCATCAAAATATTAATAAACTAGAGAAACACTAAATGTGATGCAAAACTTATCTCTTCCCCACCATATAGTTCATAATGAATTAGAACTAGAGTGCTACCTTATGTAGGTAAACTAGTTTCCTAGAAGTAGTACTTTTGAAGCATTTTTTAACATTTAGGAGAACTAATGCCTAAAAGGAAGTGCTTTTGATGGTGTGTTGGGATTATTTTTGGGGAAATCATCGTCCACTTTCAATCTAAAGATTTTTTGGTTTTGATGCTCATCCAAAAGGAATTTTGGAAGAATGGGAAGACCTAATTATTCCCATAAATCAAACTCGTGAGAGTGTTTCCTTCGTTTACAAAATTTCGGAGCTAGATCACATCTGATGATACCCAAAATCAACAACTAGTAGACAAAACACAATATTTCACAAAGCATAAATTATTTTTAATAAATTTAGACGAAGCACTAGACCAATATGTTTTCAATACATAGTATTCACCCAAGCCCGAAGGGGATTTTTTCCTTAGTACACAGTATTTATTTGATCCTAGAGGCACCTTATCCTCACTACACAATATTCACCCAAGCCCAGAAGGGCCTTGTTCTTTGTTCTCACTATTTATTCAAGTTCAAAGGAGACTCAACTATTTTTACTGGTTGTCGAGGGGCATCGTGCCTATCATACACCCAAGGCCGGTTAGGTGTTGTCTCACTTTGATTATCAACCAATAGGTTTCACAAGGCATTGTCCAAGCTTGAGGGAGGCCAATTTGATTGGCCAAAGTCAGATCCAAGTCAAAGGGTGAAAAAAGTTGAAGTCAAAGGATTACCAATCAACCTTAAGTTGAGCCTTAGTTCGATCTACAATTATGATGTGGCCAAGGCATTTCACATATCCAAGTTTAATTCGTTCCATGTTGTTATCCCTCAAAAAGCTTGAATGATATATGTTGGCACACAACCCCTAACACGTCAAACCAATGTTTGGCATGTAAGGTGGGTCCACACATTCACACTAGTTCAAAGTCAAATTTAGTACAACATTGGGAAAATAAGTTTACAAGGTTCATTTTTTAGCTCATTTGGTGGGGCACCGGTAGTGGATTGGTTGAGACCTTAGTTTGAGTCTCGGGGGTAATAAAGTTAGACCATTTTTTTATGATTATTGAAAGTCATTATCTTGAATGTTTAACCAATTGGCAAGATACATTTTGTAGCCTTGCTGCCAAAATAAGACCATTTTGTCTTATGTTCCCTGAAAGAGGGAATTTGTATAATGGTTAATTTTATTATATGGTTTTAAATTGTTATTTTGAGTTTATGGGCTCATTATTGGTCCAAATTGAATTCCGGAAAACGCACAATGATTAGGGCTCAGAGGTGGATGATCTTAAAGGCATAAAATGTATTATTGATAAATATTTGATGATCGTAATTTCTCTTTTGCCTGAGTTTGAGAGTTTATAAGAAGGTTGTAGTGGTTTTGGATATATGGGGAAAATGGGTTCCAAGAAGAAGTTTGTGTGACTAGATTGATGAAGTAGTTGGAATAGAGCATGGATAACAGTACAACAATAGGTTATTTAATTCGAAAAAATATATTATCAGAAGAGAAGGTGGATTCAATTTGAAATATATTGAAAAGAGGTCCACAAGGAGTTGAAGAAGGAGTTGGGTACCTCCACTTAGGTTGGATCCTATTATAGGTCAAAGCCTAGTCATCATCAAGTTCGGTGCCTCAATTAGGTTGGAGACTAGAGTAGGTTAAATTTTCTCATCATCAAGGTTGGTGCCTCAATCGGGTTGGAGTCTAGAGCAAGTTGGAGCTTGCTATTATCGATGTTGGTGCCTCAATTAGGTTGGAGCCTAGATTAGGTTGGAACTAGCTCATTATTGAGGTTGGTGCCTCAGTCATATTGTAACCTACAGTGAGTTGTTTCTTGTACAACTTTTAGATTGGTTTTTCAATTAGGTTGTAGCCATATGGAAATAGCAACTTCCATATTTTAGGGGTGGGTGCCTCCAACAAGTTGATGCCTACAAATCTATGTAATGGATTGAAGAATAATAAGAAGAATAATTTGTGGTTTTCTCCCATATGGGTTTCCATGTAAACGTTTGTGTCTATTTTTGTGGATGTGATGGCTCTTGATGTCTTACTGATGTGATGATAGCTTCATGACGCATTACTTTTTTTATTGATATGTTGCAAATGGTTATGATGCATTGGTACATAATTGTTCATTGATGAAAATTTTAGGACTGGTTAAATTACTGTCACACTAATTCACCCCCCCAGTGTGATCTTTGGTCCAACCGTATGCACTCAACATAATTTTTTGGTATTTCATATTCTATATTTATTTCTTTACTTATTTGTTGTAGATGGTTGTTCTTCAATTTCTCTAAATATTTGCTACCTAGTGCATTCTCACTTTGCTCATTTATGTGTTGACATTTTTCAATTTGAATATTTTCTAGCCAAGTCCTACTTTCCCACTATAATAATTCCATCCAATATGCTCCATTGGTAGCTTCCTTCACTTAGAAATTTGTGTCCCAATTTCATTTGATTAGAAGATTTCAACACATTGTAATGTTGCACATTATTTCATTCCCTTTCCTTCACATTGTGGTCTCTCAAACCAACTTAACCAGTTTCATCATGTCATGTGTTTCCATTACCTCTAGTTGTCCATTGAATTTTCTCAATCATTGGATACTTTTATTCACTTAAATGTGTTGTTTTGTGTGAAGCCTTGTTTTTTCTACTCAATGGCACTCTACTCCCAATGGACTTTCAAAATTAATGAATCTTCCTTCATCCATTATTTTGCACTATTTTCACTTACACCTTTCTTCCACTAGACACTTTAATAATAGAAACAATTTTCTTGCTCTGACACTATTGAAGGGAAATAGTACATTTAGGAGTTGAAAACCCTTTTAGGAATCCCTTTGCTTACACATATAGGTGAATTACCCATCTTGTGAGTCACACATCACCTCATGAGATCATTTCTCTCTTTTGTAATAAGCTCTACCTTCATCAATGCACTTATAAATTCACAACTAAGGAGTATTACTAATCTGAAAATGGGGCACTCAGGTGATCCGAATGGAAAATGGCATCAACCCATGGTATTCATCCACCCATGTTATTCATCCACCGATGGAATTTACCCATGGTATTGTAAGTGGTATCCACTCATGGTATTTATCCACCCATGGTATTGTAAGTGACATACACCCATAGTATTCATTCACCCATGGTATTTTCCCATGGTATTATGGCATCCACCCATAGTATTCATTCATTCATGGAATTGAGCCGATGGTATTGTGACATCCACCCATGGTATTCATTCACCCATAGAATTAATCTGTGGTATTGTGACATCCACCCATGGTATTCATTCACCCATGGTATTGTAACTGAAAAATACTATAAGTAACAAGTCGCATTTTGTAAAAGGACAGATTGTCCACCACAATGTAGCCTTTACAGTTATTCTCTGATTTAATAAAAAAAATTATTTGTGGTTGTTTATTATGTATTCTCCTCTTTTTCTTTTGGCATTTCAATTTTTCAGATCTTGGGCGCCCCTGCAACCCCCCCTCCCCCCCAAAGATCCATTTCAATTTTTAGATCTTGGGGCCTTCTCCAAGATCTGCATCAGTGGTATCAGAGCAGGTTATGATTCCACGGGAATGAGGGTTTGATTCATATTTCAGTTTCAAATTTTATAGCAATATTCAACAAACTTCAGGCATGTGCTACGTCCTCCACATTGCATTTTTTCGGGCCAAGCGAAAGGAATTTTTCTTTTTTCATTTTTTTGCAGGAATGTTTTTGGGTGGCGAGTTTGCAGATCAGATCTGAAAATTTTGGTGCAAAATTTACAAAGACAAATAACATATCTAGATTCCTCACAAAAAAATACTAAAATTAAAAAAAAAAATCGATCGAATTGGAGTTTAGATGAGGGAGATATCGTTGATTTAAAATCAGCTATGTTGTAGAAATGTTTCTGACGGCAATTCATGGACGGCATCTCTCCTCTCCTATTTTGAAATTTTGGTGTATAATTTCACAAAAGTGATTGTAGATCTGATCTTCTCTTGAAAAATCACCCAATTTGGGTCGAATCAGAGTTCGGATGTGGGAGATATCGTTGATTTAAAATCAACTATTTTTCAGAACTTTTGTGACGGCGGAACAGTTGCAGCGTGAATCTGAGATTTAAGATTGTCTAGATAAGGATTTCCAATACATGGGAAGATGTAAAATTCCTTCTGCTTCCAAAAATAGGCTATAATAAATATTATGGGTGATATTGACCGAGTTATGTCCATTTCAATTCTAGAGCAGCATTCAAAGTGGGTTCCCTTTGGAGACGTGCCCTCCTACCCTGCTTTAGTACGCGCCTCTGTCACATTCTTCAGTTTCATCATAGCTACATTCAGCTTCACTTTTTTGGAGACATGTCCTCCCACCCCAGGTTATGTAGGCACATGCTACATCATCAAAACCCAACATCACGGTTATGGGTCAACCACACAAAATCCTTGTCATCGAAGTCCATTTGCTAGCCCACACATTGTTAGCATCAATGTTGGTCACAAGCATTATAGGGTATCTCTATCCCCAGATTTTCGTTTTTCATGGTTATGGGTCATCCATAAACCCACACTTCATCGAAGTCCATTTTCCAGGCCACACACTGTTAGTATCACAGTTGGTCACAAGAATTATAGGGTATCTCTATCCTCGGATCTTCATTCATCATGGTTATGGATTAACCACACAAAACCCTTCTCTTCAGTGGATCTTCATATTCAACAAAGGCTTCACAGGAGGGAACTTCACGCAATGGGGACCATTGCTTCTTAAGGAGGGAGGAATGATCTGAATGGAAAATGGCATCAACCCATGGTACTCATCCACCCATGTTTTTCATCCACCCATGGAATTTACCCATGGTATTGTAAGTGGTATTCGCTCATGGTATTTATCCACCCATGGTATTGTAAGTGACATTCACCCATAGTATTCATTCACCAATGGTATTTTCCCATGGTATTATGGAATCCACCCATGGTATTATTCGCTCATGGTATTTATCCACCCATGGTATTGTAAGTGACATTCACCCATAGTATTCATTCACCAATGGTATTTTCCCATGGTATTATGGAATCCACCCATGGTATTCATTCGCTCATGGAATTAAGCCCATCGTATTGTGACATCCACCCATGGTATTCATTAACCCATGGAATTAACCCATGGTATGGTAACATCCACCCATGGTATTCATTCGCCCATGGAATTGACCCATGGTATTGTAACTAAAAAATACTATAAGTAACAAGTCGCATATTGGAAAAGGATAGATTGTGCACCATAATGTAACCTTTACAGTTATTCTCTGATTTAATAAAAAAAATTCTTTGTAGTTGTTTATTGGGCATTCTCCTCTTTTTATTTTGGCATTTCAATTTTTCAAATCTTGGGTGCCTCCCTCCCAAGATCCATTTCAATTTTTAGATCTTGGGGCCTCCCCTAAGATCTGGATCATCAGGCTTCTTGTCTAACTTACAAGAACCTCTCCCACTTCCAAAGCTTTAAATTTTCCCAAGTCTTATTGATCAACCAATACGCAATTAAGAAATGCTTGAGAACATGGGTGTATGTTGGTATTTGTTTTAAACTGATTATATGTTTTTAAATCTGTTGTTTCTGTCGATATGTGAATGTGCTTAAACTGATATATAAATGCATATAACAGTGAATAATGTAGCAGTAAAAACAAACACATAAGGCAAAAAATTAATTAGGAGTTCACCCACAACTCTTGGGCTACATCTCTGTGAACTCTAGTCAACTCAACTAGGCTCTCTTGGATTATGGTATAAGTCTTTTTTTTACAATCTCTTGGCTCAACTCTTGTTATTCTACACAGAAACAGTTGGTTTAGACACCATTATCCCTTGGCTCTTGAAGCTCTGGCTCTTGGCTCTTGGTTCTAGCTCTTTGTCTCTGACTCTAGCTCTTAGACTCTGGCTCTTCGACTCTGGCTTCTTTTTGCCCTCTGTCAGTTTACAACCCTCTTAGCTTTTCACTTGGCTTCCAAGTGACTCCCTTGGCTGCTCTTTTGCTTCTGTGCCGCCTCCTTTGCCTCAGCTTCCTGCTTTGGCTTCATTGTCAGCAACAAACAATCAACAACAACAACCTCAGCAACCAACTACAACTCAACAGCCATCAACAACCCCCTTGTTTCTATTGTTCTATGGCTTTTAAGCCAAATCGACACTGTTTGTTTGTTTTCCCTTTCGGGCTCTTTGTCTTCCCACCACAGTCCGCTTAAATCCCTTCCTTTAGTGTTAGCAATCATTGCTAAACGCCCTCAGGGATGGATGCCACCTATACTATAATGGAAAGGGACTATCAATGCTTGAAATCCTTAGAAACAGTCATTCCATATTTACATAGAGAACATTGTAAAACACGGGAAAATCCGCAGAAAACACTATTCCAGACTTCAAATTTTCATAACTGCACTTTATAACATTATCGGGTCTGCCTGTGAGTTGCCATCGCATGTCGCAAGGGCCTTCCCCTTTATGTTTTTAGAATTGCATTAAAACGCTGCAAGTCCCGCTTATATCACGATTTCCCTTTCTATTGAAAATACGTAAAAAAGGTTGAAAATCCCGCTTACTGGACTTGAAATTATATGTAACAGCATTAATAAGCCCTTTCAGGTCCGCAATATCGCATCAAGCACTTCCCTTCATATTTCCTTTACTAAACAAAATATGCAAAATATATATAAAATGGTCATTTGACGGATCTCAAATTTTATGAGATATCACCCATATCTCCATCGGGGTCCGACTATCGCATCGCGCAAATATATATATATATAGATTATTATATATATAATATAATATTGATATATTATATTATATATTAATATATTTAATATAATATATATATATATATATTTTATATATATCGGCCCCGCTCCATTGTAATGTGGCGACGCGATACTGCGATGCGACAAGTCGCAATCGCAGATCGCACAAGCCCGACGTCTTTCCCATATAGTATGGTGTATGCCAGCGTCGATTGCGATCCGCCACTATCAATAATCGTGGTATCGGATCGGCCCGGTCCCATCGCATGTTATGTCTTTGATTGCCTCACCTGTCACAGTCGATGTGATATACCGAAAGGATCTAGCCCATTGATTGGCTAGATCCGACAGCTCCTGTTCACTCACTGTTCAGGCCTCCGATAAGCCTTATTTCTTCAAATTTTTGCCTCTTTCCCAAGGAACAAAGGGGAACTTCTTTTTATGTTAACTCCTTCATTTGAAGTCCGTTTTCGCCCATTCAAGTTGTGTTAGATTCAGAATGAGGAGATCTCTGCAATGAGACAATTTCTGAGAGCAGATTGCGATTTTCATTTTCCTCCGATTTACAAAGGATTTGTGTTATTTGGCACCTTTTACCTCTTATATTAATTCTTTTAGACTCAGAGGTTTATACAGGATCCATTTTTAGATCACACCTTCCCACTAAGAGAACTTTTGGTCTCCAAAAGACTGATATACTAATTTGAACGGTAAATGAGAGTGACTCACCCTCTTCTTCCAGCCTCCCTACACTTGCCATTGCATAGTGCCTCTGAACCAAAATTTTCTAACCACTTCCCTTCTTGGATGGGCTGGTCTTCTTGGGAAGAATTGTCTTCCTCCCTGCCTTCCTGCAGAACTTCTGCTGAAATGGTTATAGAAGGTAGTTTTGAGCTTCTCTACCTTGATCATTGATCCAAGTTGGCTCAACAAATGTGAAGTACATCTGCTCCACAAGGCTTTCATTTGTACCTATTTGAGAAGTTGCCAACAACATCTGTTAACAACAACAGGCATACAGACAACAACTGGATGGACTAAATTCCTGCTTCAACAGGGAAACAGATCTCACATCTTGTGTACACCTCCATGTCTTACATCTGCATACAAATGATGAACTAGGTAACAAGCCCACAAAAAATGCATTTTAAACAAATGACCCTTCAAGTCAAGCATGTAGAAAAAAACCATTAGGACTCTTTTTATAAAGATGAATCACTTCATCATTATCTCCATTTGGATACCAAGTTAACTTCTCCCAAGTCAACATGGCATCACATGCATGTTGAAGCAATCAACTCTGCAATTTAATTACACATACATGTTCAAAAACAAGGAAATCATTAGCATCCATGTGTTCATGCCTCTCTTGATTATGCATGCATTTCATCCTTCAACTTTAACTTAAGCACACTGTACTTTCGAAGCTGAAATGAAATATTATGTAGATGCATTAATAGACATGCAATCTCAATCTGATAATAACTCTAACCGTTCCTTACTAATCCCTTTCAAAGGTACTACCTTTGTCTGCACATCAACATCATCAAGTGAATCATTCTCAGACACATCATTCATGGAATCTTCACTTCCATTTCTGCCATCTTCTCTTTCCACTTTTTTCAGCTTTTTTGGAAACATTGTTGGATTCAGTGTGCAACATTTTGTAGCAAGATGTCCTTGCTTATGGCAGTGAGTGCACTGCATGTGCATCCTCTTGACAACATGATTTGCCTTGTCCAATGGACCTTTGGCTTCTTGCTTCTTTTCCTTCTTCTGCTTCCTTTCTCCTTAACCTTTATTGCCTTCATGCGAAGGTGAAGCAAATGAAGAAGTGGCTCCCTTTGGAACACCATCAATCTCTTCAAGGTTGTTGGAGTCTCCCCAACTCTCTGGTTCAAGTGCGTGCTTCTGAACACCTACATCCTGCAAATGATGTTTCAAGCTATTGCATTCTTCTTGAATACAATCTTCACACTCTATAATGCAACTCCTTCTTGGAGCTATTTCAATGGCCTTCGTGGCAGCCTTGGAACTTTGGCCAAAAGCTTGTCCATGGCCAAGACCCAAATACTTAGGCCTTTCCTCAATTATTATTGGCTCAAAAATACCTTGTGCATGTGTACCCAAGCCTTTCCCTTCATAGCCCATCTTGGACATTAGCTTGGAACCTATTCCTCTAGTATGTTTTTCAAAAGAACCAATATAAGCATCCTTAGAGGAATTTGAAGACAAACTGGAATGGTTTACCTCTTCTTCAAGCTGATACTTGAGTAAGGCTTCTTGGGCAACAAAGAGTTGTGTCTCCAACTCATGCATCCTCTTCAGGTTCATATTTGCAATATGAAGTTGCCTCTCCATCTCCTGCAATTTGTCACAAAGCAACTGCTTCTCTTCCTTCATGGAATTCAACTATTCTCCAAGTCTGTTTCTCTTCCTTCCATTCTCATACATTTCTCTAACCATATCCATCATGGAGAACAATTCTTGCTTCTTGTCTTCATCAAAGAATCTTGTGAAGAACACAGAATTTGAGAACCCACTTGTAGAAGTTGTCATTATGTCAATGAACAAAAAAAACTTCAACGGGATAAATAAAGAGCTTATTCAGCAAATTTTTGCAACAAACCTCGTGTGCTCTAGGGATTGCCTTGAGATCCTTGGGATAGAAGAATGCCTTCAACCCTTCTTCCTATTTTTCCTTCTTGGATTGAGCTAGCAACAACGTTCCCTTTACCTCTGCAAACATAGAAAAGTGTCAGTCTACAAAAAAAGCATACAATCAACCTCTTGTTGTTCAACACCTTTCAGACAAGCGGTCTTTGCTTTGTCAATCAAGCATTATGATATAACCTTCCTTGAAGGTGGGGTTAATCAAACTTAAGCTCCGATACCACCTGATCTGAAAATGGGGCACTCAGGCTTCTTGTCTAACTTACAAGACCTCTCCCACTTCCAAAGCTTTAAATTTTCCCAAGTTTTATTGATCAACCAATGCGGAATTAAATAATGCTTGAGAACATGGGTGTATGCTAGTATTTGTTTTAAACTGATTATATGTTTTAAAATATGTTGTTTGTGCTGATATGTGAATGTGCTTAAATTGATATATAAATGCATATAACAATGAATAATGTAGCAGTAAAAACAAACACACAATTAGGAGTTCACCCACAACTCTTGGGCTACATCTCCGTGAGCTCTAGTCAACTCAACTAGGATCTCTGGGATTATGGCATAAGTCCTTTTTTTTACAAGCTCTTGGCTCAATTCCTGCTGTTCTACATAAAAATAGTGGGTTCAAACACCATTATCCCTTGTCTCTTGAAGCTCTGGCTCTTGGCTCTGGCTCTTGGCTCTTGGTTCTGGCTCTTTGGCTCTGACTTTGGCTCTTCGACTCTAGCTCTGGCTCTGGCTCTTCGAATCTGGCTTATTTCTGCCCTCTATCAGTTTACAGCCCTCTTGGTTTTTCACTCGGCTTCCAAGTGACTCCCTTGGCAGCTCTTTTTCTTCTGTGCTGCCTCCTTCACCTCAGCTTCCTGCTTTGGCTTCACTATCAGTAATAAACAATCAACAACAACAACCTCAGCAACCAACTAAAACTCAGCAGCCATAAACAACCCCCTTGTTTCTGTTGTTCTATGGCTTTTAAGCCAAACCAGCGTTGTCTGTTTGTTTTCCCTTTTGCGCTCTTCGTCTTCCCACCACAGTCTGCTCAAATCCCATCCCTGAGCGTTAGAAATCATTACTAAACGCCCTTAGGGATGGACGCCACCTATACTGTAACGGAAGGGGACTATCGGCGCTTGGAATCCTTAGAAACAGTCGTTCCCTGTTTACATAGAGAACATTGTAAAACACGGGAAAATCCGTAGAAAACACTATTCCGGACTTCAAATTTTCATAACTGCACTCTATAACATTATCGTGTCCGCCTATGAGTCACCATTGCATGTCGCAAGGGCCTGCCCCTTTGTATTTTTATAATTGCATTAAAACGTTGCAAGTCTCGCTTATATCACTATTTCCCTTTGTATTGAAAATACATAAAAAAACGTTGAAAATCCCGCTTACCGGACTTGAAATTATATGTAACAGCATTAATAAGGCCTTTCGGGTCCGCAATATTGCATCGAGCACTTCCTTTCATATTTCGTTTACTAAATGAAATATGCAAAATATATATAAAATGGTCGTTTTACGGATCTCAAATTTTATTAGATATCACCCATATCTCCATCGGGTCCGGCTATCGCATCATGCAGATATATATATATATATTGGCCCCGCTCCATTGTAATGTGCCGACGCGATACTGTGATGCGACAAGTCGCAATTGTAGATTGCACAAGCTCGAGGTCTTTCCCATATAGTATGGTGTATGCTAGCGCCAATTGCAATTCGCCGATATCGGCGATCGCGGTATCTGATCAGCTCGATCCCATTGCATGTTATGCCTCTGATTGCCTCCACCTGTCACTGTCGATGCAATATGCCAATCGGATCTGATTCGTTGATCGACCAGATCCGACCTCTCCTGTTCACTCACTGTTCAGGCCTCCGATAAGCCTTATTTCTTCAGATTTTTTCCTCTTTCCCAAGGAACAAAGGGGAACTTTTTTTTATGATAACTCCTTCATCTGAAGTCGATTTCGCCCATTCAAGTTGTGTTGGATTCAGAATGAGGAGATCTCTGCAATGAGACTATTTCCAAGAGTAGCCTCTGATTTTCATTTTCCTCTGATTTACAAAGGATTTGTGCCATTTGGCACCTTTTACCTCTTATATGAAGTATTTTATACTTAGAGGTTTATCCAGGATACATTTTTGGATTAATTACTTATCTCAATGTGGATATTAATTTCATTCTTCACCTACTAGTTTGTTTCATTCTTGTTCTATTTTTGGTTGCACCTATTAATGAGGTGCATTGGTCCCAATATTCATAAATTCTTTCTATATGGAAACATCTTCCTTACCTTTCATCATTCATTTATGGTCAATCCTTGAAATAAAAAATGCAATAAAGCTTATCTATCTTCACATAGCATCTATTCATATCGTTAATAATCCTTTGACATAGCACTCTATCCTTAGGGGTTCCCCTATTCATTAATAGTGCCCTATTTTTATAAATTTGTCATTTTTTTCATTGCTATTTGGTTACACTTCCAAATGTGCCTCCATATAATTATGTAGGCACTCTCTCGAGATATATGCAACCTCCCTTGCTCAATAGTACCATTTTCCTTCTTTTTTTCTTGCAATGGCTTTGTATTCTCAGGAAATTTCTATTTATAGATACGTCTTAATATTACCCACAAAATTTTCCCTTGGTGATACACATTGTATCACCCACAAAAAAAAATAAAAAAATCCTTGGCAATTCACATTGTATCACCCATGATTTTTATCTATGGAAATATATTGTTTATTATTAAGATTTTTTTATTTTTATGTTTGGAGGCACATTCTTTATTGTTTCTATTTTTTTATCTTTGGTGATATATTCTTTATCACTAGTAATTTTTAGCTATGGTGACAAAGGTTATGTTGTGGATTTTTCACTACCTTATCCATTTTCCAAAAAAATAAAGTTTGTGACTACCATAGAATCCATGAAATTTCCCTCCTAAGCCATGTTCATCCCCTTCCATTGCATGAATTTTTCGCTTGTGCTAATAATTTGACAAAAAATGAATTTGGGGGAGTTCAACCCACATATTTCTATTGGGGAAACTTAATTTTCACCTAAATCTAGCGAGGTCAGAACTATAGAAAACACGTGCATCATTGACATTGCAACCTAGTGCTCTCATAGCACATATAAAATACCCCTCCTGCTAAATTTTAAATAAAATTCTCTAGTCGAAACAAAATTCATACAAACAACATGCCTGATTTTTTCTCATGCATCTAACAACAAATTTAAAATTTAGAAGTGCACTTCACTCAAGCAAACAAAACAACATTTAAGTAAAAATTTTACACAATGTAATTAACATAGTAAAATATAATACAAAACTCATCTTTTAATGGAAGAATTGACTACCTACATAAAAGGAGACATTCCTCCCAACCATAGGCTTATTGTTCTATTTCTCTCGATAGCAAGCCACCCTCAAGATGGAGTTACGAGTCCAAAAAAAGGTCTATCTCTCTTGGTTGTCCACTATCCACACACAATAGCCCAAAACCAAGATTTTTACTCCAATAGCAATTCCAACCCACCAACTCTCTTTCCCTTGAACCTACACAACCTAGGAAATGGGATCCCCTTTTCTTCCATGCATTCCCTCAAGCTATCCCACTTCCCTTCAGGGATCTAGTGCATGGTCAACTAGGAAACCTCACAATTGGGGACTCCAAAAATTTTCAGTTGTTTTGGGAGTTCTTACATTAACATTCTCAAGGAACTTAAGCAATTTCCTCAACAAGAAACACTTAAATATAGCCAAATTAACAGGCATAGGCACACACCCTAATTCTCAACATAAACTAAGCCCCCACATAGCTGTTTTCATAAACAACATGGTTTTTTCTCTTTTTCAACAACGAACTCACATCTTGTTGTCCATCTCCAACTTGTTAAAATTGTCTAAACTCTCTACTCAAATTTCCTTTTTACTTCCTTCATGCATGATTTGATTCTGACCCATTTTCCTAGATAGATTGTACCTATCCCATGCTATCAAAGATAAGTAAGATGACTTTCCCATGTACCTCTTACATGCAAACACTCAAACCATACTTTCTTATTCAAGGAATGGACTTTATTAAGTAAAAGAGACATTATATGAATAATAAAAATTAATTTTGGCATGTGATAAGGAATCTGGTAATTTCTTCATTGGACCCTTACCTTTCTCTTGTGAATCATAGCCCCCCAACATCATCATCCATCTTGTATCCCATTCAGTGATTTATTTTATCAATAATTTCAATGTACAAAATTCCCTTGACCAATACAAGCTCCAACCAACAACAAATTGGTGAATTTCTAGTGAGATTGTGATTTCTTGTGTTTTAAATACAGTTTATGAATTTCTAGTGAGAATGTGATTTCTTGTGTTTTAAATACACTTTATGCATTCATCACCTTGAAAAACTCTTGAGGCACTAGATCTTTGCAAATTGAACAACTTAGACTTATGATTTTTAAAAATATATACCATATTTTGAACAAAATTGACTAGAAAAATGCTCAGAAACTAACCATTTTGTTTATTAGTTAAGCCACTAGTGTATCTTAAACTTATGATTTTTAAAATTCGGAACCAAATTTTGAACAAAATTGACTAGAAAAAATGCTAAGAAAATGGTCATTTTGTCTATTAGTTAGACTACTAGCGTATCTTATTTGATTGAAGGAATTACCTTTTTCCACCTAAATCCGTGAATACAATTTCAAGAAAAATTGTTATTGTTTGTTGTTTAAATTACAATTTGAATGTGTAAATGGATTCAACGCCTTAAAAAATCTGAATAACTAAAATGGCTAGTTTTTAGAAATCTCTGCTAAATTTTGGTTAAAAAAAAACCGGAAAATCTCTAGTTAAATGAAAAAAATCATTTATTCTATTAATTAGACTATATATATATAATTTGATTGTTCTAGAAACTCTACTACCACACAGTTATATGTATATGTAGGGTTTCTATAACAATCATTGTTTTATATATATACATATATGGGAAATTAAAAAATAAAAATAAAAATACTTATAAGAACAAAACCCTAATGCTATAAATAGAAGTAGCTAAGGAAGAGGGAGAGCTACCTCAGTCTTACTCTCAACAAAAAGATGAACAAAACCCTAATGCTATAAATAGAAGTAGCTAAGGAAGAGGGAGAGCTACCTCAGTCTTACTCTCAACAAAAAGATGCAAAGATTGATGATTTCTTTGAAGGAGCAGTCAAGTATGAGAAGGAGCAGTTGTATAATGGGAAATGCGTTATTTCTCCTAACATTGGAGGCCGAAAAAATATTGAAGAAAAGAATGGTAGAGCTTCACCATGGGAGCTAAGTTATGAGGTGCTCTCTACTTGTATCTGGTGTCCACGATTTTTCTTTGATCTGTTATTTCTTTTGTTTCTTTTTTGGTTCCATCAGTTCTAGATATCTTTTGTCTTCTTGCTCAGTGATGGATGTGATTTAGTTTTCACTACCTTGTTAGAATAGTCAAATTTTTTATTATATTTGTTGGCTAAGTGTGTAGCTTTTGTTTATTCTGGTTTTAACAACAATAAGATTTTCTTTCTAACATGTTATATGTAATTTGAGAAAAAGAATAGTATAGCATCACCATGGGAGGTAAGCTATTAGGTGCTCTCTACTTGTCTTTGGTTTCCACAATATTTCTTTGATCTGTTCGGGCTCTTTTGTTTCTTTTTGGGTTTCATCGGTTTTAGATATCTTTTGTCGTCTTGCTCAGTGATGGACGTGATTTAGTTTTCACTGCAATAATGAGTTTCTTGATTATATTTGATGGCTAAGTGTATAGCTTTTGTTTATTCTTGGTTTTGGTAACAATAGGATTTTCTTTCCAAAGTGTTATATGTAACTTTTATTTCCTTTCCAACATGTTATATGTAACTTTTTTTTGTTTCCATTAATGAAAGTTAATGTTTTTTTCTTCTGGAGGGTAAAAAAGTTATGTAGAAAACATTTTTATCCATTGCCTTCCTTGGAGATAATATTTGGAGGAGGTCAATAATTCTGCTTCTGCAACCTCGGTATCTCTTTGTTCTCTGCCCTGCAAGACATTTATATGCCAGCATTCTTGGGCTTACCCTTTGGAGTTTGATCATTCTGGTTTTTGCCACTTATGTGCCACTTTATTTTTTGTGCTTGCAAGCCACCCTTTCTATGCACCACACCTTCAGTTTCTTGTTTGGTGGGGGTTGCTGCAACCTCTATGGAACTGTGCTTTATGCTAACAATGCACTTCGCTATTCAGTTTACCTCATGGTGAGGGCAAAGCATTCGGTCTCCACAACCTACGTGCCATTGTGCTTTTTGTGTCTACGAGTTATTTTTATCATTTACGAGTGAAGTTCAATCATCTTGCGGCTACAGCTTTTGTCATTCCTCTTTTCAGTTTAACCCTGTTGGTGTTCAATCACTCTTGCTCTGCAACTTGTGGTTGCAAGCCATTTCCCTGCACTGCTCTGTTTGATTTACCATCTAGGTGTAGTTTGATGATTCTGCTTTTGCAACCTGTGTCACATTGCTTTGTTGTTGTTTTGCAAGTCATTGTTGTGTGTTTCATGAGTTATTTTACGTTAATGTGGTTTTTCTTTCTATGGGTTTATGTGGTTTTTCTTTCTATGTTTTTTCTAGCCATTTCCATATTCTGCCCTCTTCCACTTTCCTTCGAGGGAGAGTTCTACCATTCTGCTTCTGCAACCTCTGTGCCACTTTGCCTTTCATGTTTCCAATACATTTTTATGCAATGCCCTCTTGAATTAATTGAAAGGCTTGTTTTTTTTCCCTTTTCCAATATGAATTATCACATAGTCGGGAGGAATGAGCAATTATTCTCCAATAATGACTTCTGGTTTTGGTTGTTGTTGTTGTTGCTGCGGCTGTTAATATGATAGAGTTCAATAACATGATGTCTTATGCAATGCCCTCTTGAATTAATTACGTTCTTGCAATGCCCTCTTGAAGGAATGAGCTTATGCTGGCCCGCTTCACATATATGGACAACAATGACTCCACTCCACCAAAGTGGAATGAATTTGAAGAGTTCTGGCGTGCAATGGGAGGCTCCAGGATTTCATGATTCCAAGAATAATGGAAGAAAAGGAATCAATGACATGAGATGGAGTAAAAGGGGATTTAAAATTACCTTTCATGAACATCAAGATGGGTCACTCTCTTTATGTTTATCGTGTTATTGTGGCCAAGTATCAATACAATGTCTACAGGGTTTTTCACACAGGGCTTAATATTTGTGCATTCTGGATTTTGCTATTTTTGTTCATTATAATAATGTAAGGATATCAAAATTTGTTCTCAAATTTTGAATTGCAATGACTTGAATTTGATAAAAATGGCTAAAGCAACACAATTACAGAAACTCAATCATATATTATGCACAAATGGTGTATCTGCAAAAACACTCACACACAGATTACATTGAGATCACTCTATTAAATAGAGTTTTTGAGATCCAACTTATTCCTAATTTAGAGAGAGTGGTTGAGAGAATTTCTCAACCATCACAAATCATTTTCTCAAATATGGAATGTAAGCATTAATTCCAACATCCCCCTTAATGATTACATTACATGAAAATAACAAAATAATCAAGCTTATCAGTAGATGCTCCATCAAGTTGCCTCGTAACCCTCGGAAAGGTGTAGTTGGCATGTTGGATTCTCGAGTTACCTTCCTCAACTCCAGAATCAAGGACCTCCCGAAGTCAATTACTGGACAGCAGCCCAATCTGTCGCATAACCTCATTAGGAAACCACTTCCACGGCTACCACTAATGAGGGATCCTTCCCTAGATCCGCAACTGCCATACTATCTGGACAACCATCCATATTGAGCCATACTACTACTTGATTTCTTCAAACACAATTGATAGAAAACATATTCAAATTGAAACATAACTGGTAATTTAAATTTAATTTTGATCTTTGTATATACGTCGCATCTACGTGTAGTACCATTGCTAGTAAAGCAACAATTAAACGCGGCTAACCGTGCTACAGGTATCATTAGAACCATGGATACTAATGCACATCAATTCTCAGCCGCAACACAAGGTGATCCGGAAGAGACTATCAATAATATTAATCAGCAGATCAAGCATGGAAAACCAAACAGTAAAACGCAAGAAGCACCAGATAGTAATATTTCCAGTTTCTTGTTGACGCCTGAACCTCTCCAGAAGAGCAGTACTCCCGTTGACACTACAGAATATCATATGAATCAACAGATTCATCATGGGCAATCCAGCAGTAATGGTCTTGCCAGTTTCTCGTTCCATGAGCCTCTCCACACGTCTACACATCGCAACTCCAATCCAGATGCGATGTACTATCAGTACAATGTCTACACTATCAGTACAATGTCTACAGGGTTTTTCACACAGGGCTTGATATCTGTGCACTTTGGATTCCGCTATTTTTGTTCATTATAATAATGTAAGGACATCAAAATTTGTTCTCAAATTTTGAATTGCAATGACTGGAATTGGGCTCAGAACCCTCAAAGAGATCATCATATGTAGCGTTTGGGCATGATAGTGGTAGTCGTTCCTGGCGTCTCCGACACTTTCCAGCTAATGTTGTTGAACTTGTTGGGTTCTTGCAAGGAAGAAAGTAAACTTGATGGCAGTGCCGCCGAATGGCAATTAGAGGCAACTCCAACTCTGGTTGTTGTTGCAAAAATACGGTGGCCTCTCCAACTCTTCTGGTTGTTTCAAGGAATCAAGAAAATTGAATGCAAAGAGAAAAAGTGGTGATTATGCTATTCATTTCCTTGGCAATTGCCCTAATCCAGGGGATTGTTATGTTTTCATATCAATACGGCAATAAATATTTTAATATCTTATTATATTTTATGAGTTGTTTTTAGTATTATTTGCGTTAATCTCTTATTAACTTGGTAACATAATGGCCAGAGTTTCATTTTTATTTCTTTTATCGTAAATAAACTTAATTTTTTTTTATCATAAATAAATATAATTTAGTTTCCATTAAAAAGTCAGATATTATTAAACAAATTTTAATTTTTTTTACAATTAATTCTTTTTATCTATTTTCTTTGATTAGTAACTAACATAATTATTAATTATAATTGAGGATATTAAGTAATTAAAAATTACTGTCAAAGTATTTTTTTGACGGAAATTTCAGTTAAAATTTTCATTCGTGAGAAGATTTTAAAAAGATAGATAAAAGTTTAAATAAAATAAAATTTCACTAAACAAACAAATTTATATATTTGACAATGTACTATCCTAAATAAAACACCCACCTCACCTCTTTTCAGAGTTGCTTGTATAATATAAGACACCCAACGATACAATTGCCTCTCAAAGTTTCTTTTATAATATAAGAAACTCAACAATGCAATTGCCTTTACTTAACATTGGGTTTGTAATACAAGAAACATAGTAATACTAATGAGTGCAATGCTTTATGTCTCATGGTTTGGCTTGTCCATTCAAGATTTACTGCTCTATATATAGTGAGAATTAGGAAGAAAATGACACTCCACTTCTTTCCTTAGCATGTGACTAAGAGAATGGTTGAATTAAGATTTCAAAAAATGGATAATAGAAAGAATCAAAATACTCAATATGACCTTAATAACATAATATGCAAGATTAAAGGCGCTCAACCTACTCTGATATTATTAATGTGACATTTTTATGAGAATCAATTAGATGATAATTTATGGTTTTCTTAAAATATAATCTTTACCAATTTTATCTTCCTCAAGGAGTTTTTGTACAAATCCATTTCCATACAAATACAAGCAAAGGAGGTAATATGTTGTTTCATTCTTTTTCTTTTTTTCTCTTAAAATGAAACTTATCAATATCATTTCCAGTGTCTTTCAAGAAGGGAATAGAGTCCAAGGAGATGTCCATTATGTATGGACAATTCTGCAGGCATCATTATATTTATATTCAATGTTATTTCATAGAAGAGTTGTGTAGTGTTACAAGCTAAAAAGTGTTTCTCGTAAGGGTTTCCAAATTAGTAAATACACTTTCTCAATTACAAATGAAATTTTATTTTCAATGTAAAACACTATAATTACATATATCAAGTAATATTTTCTCCCCGACAGATTTATCCTTATTTTAAGATAAGAGAGGAACCCATATCCATATCTATGAATGCTTAGTGAAATATGGCAGCTTCATTGGACAACCCTTTTAGCGATTTATCCATATTGCAGTGAATGAACCCAACTAGAGATCCATCACTAGAGGCAAAAGCTGTGGATGAAAACACATTAGAAGCATTAGAAATATGGTTGAAAGATCAAGAGGTATAAAGATCAAAAGCACATAAACCTTTGCCCTGCTTCATTTTGTGGGTGGTATGACTAATTAGGAATGAAGACCTATTCCAAGGAGCATATATATAACCATACAAGGTCTCTTGTGAACTTAAATGAGCTACGTATTATTTGCGAAACTAGTAAAGGTGAAAAAGTATTGCCTTGTTGTAGATTCGAGAACAAAAACATCAAGCATTTATGGGTATTTTAATGACAGCTTTAAAATATCCAAGTACATGTGGAGCAGGAGGTATACTTAATTGTAAGCCATTTACATGTGTTTTATTTCTAGAAAAATATAGGTTATGCACATGAAACTTTAGAGAGTCCAATCCATTCATAGTTTATGGTACCATTTGTAAATTCAAAACGGAATATTTAGCCATCAAAATATTAATATAGCTAGAGAAACACTAAATGTGATGCAAAACTTATCTCTTCCCCACCATATAGTTCATAATGAATTAGAACTAGAGTGCTACCTTATGTAGGTAAACTAGTTTCCTAGAAGTAGTACTTTTGAAGCATTTTTTAACATTTAGGAGAACTAATGCCTAAAAGGAAGTGCTTTTGATGGTGTGTTGGGATTATTTTTGGGGAAATCACCTTCCACTTTCAACCTAAAGATTTTTTGGTTTTGAAGCTCATCCAAGAGGCATTTTGGAAGAATGGGAAGACCTAATTATTCCCATAAATCAAAGCCGTGAGAGTGTTTCCTTCATTGTACAAAATTTCGGAGCTAGATCACATCCGATGCTACCCAAAATCAACAACTAGTAGAGAAAACACAATATTTCACAAAGCATAAATTATTTTTAAAAAATTTAGACGAAGCAATAGACCAATATGTTTTCAATACATAGTATTCACCCAAGCCCGAAGGGGATTTTTTCCTTAGTACACAGTATTTATCCGATCCTAGAGGCACCTTATCCTCACTACACAATATTCACCCAAGCCCAGAGGGGCCTTGTTCTTTGTTCTCACTATTTATTCAAGTTCAAAGGAGACTCAACTATTTTTACTAGTTGTCGAGGGGCATCGTGCCTATCATACACCCAAGGCCGGTTAGGTGTTGTCTCACTTTGATTATCAACCAATAGGTATCACAAGGAATTGTCCAAGCTTGAGGGAGGCCAATTTGATTGGCCAAAGTCAGATCCAAGTCAAAGGGTGAAACACGTTGAAGTCAAAGGATTACCAATCAACCTTAGGTTGAGCCTTAGTTCGATCTACAATTATGATGTGGCCAAGGCATTACACATATCCAAGTTTAATTCATTCCATGTTTTTATCCCTCAAAAAGCTTGAATGATATATGTTGGCACACAACCCCTAACACGTCAAACCAATGTTTGGCATGTAAGGTGGGTCCACACATTCACACTAGTTCAAAGTCAAATTTAGTACAACATTGGGAGAATAAGTTTACAAGGTTCATTTTTCAGCTCATTTGGTGGGGCACCGGTAGTGGATTGGTTGAGACCTTAGTTTGAGTCTCGGGGGTAATAAAGTTAGACCATTTTTTATTATTATTGAAAGTCATTATGTTGAATGTTTAACCAATTAACAAGATACATTTTGTAACCTTGCTGCCAAAATAAGACCATTTTGTCTGATGTTCCCTGAAAGAGGGAATTTATATAATGGTTAATTTTATTATATGGTTTTAAATTGTTATTTTGAGTTTATGGGCTCATTATTGGTCCAAATTGAATTCCGGAAGACGCACAATGATTAGGGCCCAGAGGTGGATGATCTTGAAGGCATAAAATGTATTATTGATAAATATTTGATGACCATAATTTCTCTATTGCCTGAGTTTGAGAGTTTATAAGAAGGTTGTAGTGGTTTTGGATATATGGGGAAAATGGGTTCCAAGAAGAAGTTTGTGTGACTAGATTGATGAAGTAGTTGGATTACAGCATGGATAACAGTACAACAATAGGTTATTTAATTCGAAAAATTATATTATCTGAAGAGAAGGTGGATTCAATTTGAAATATATTGAAAAGAGGTCCACAAGGAGTTGAAGAAGGAGTTGGGTGCCTCCACTTAGGCTGGATCCTAGTATAGGTCAAAGCCTAGTCATCATCAAGTTCGGTGCCTCAATTAGGTTGGAGACTAGAGTAGGTTAAATTTTCTCATCATCAAGGTTGGTGCCTCAATCGGGTTGGAGTCTAGAGAAAGTTGGAGCTTGCCATTATCGATGTTGGTGCCTCAATTAGGTTGGAGCCTAGATTAGGTTGGAACTAGCTCATTACTGAGGTTGGTGCCTCAATCATATTGTAACCTACAGTGAGTTGTTTCTTCTACAACTTTTAGGTTGGTTTTTCAATTAGGTTGTAGCCATATGGAAATAGCAACTTCCATGTTTTAGGGGTGGGTGCCTCCAACAAGTTGATGCCTACAAATCTATGTAATGAATTGAAGAATAATAAGAAGAATAATTTGTGGTTTTCTCCCATATGGGTTTTCATGTAAAAGTTTGTGTCTATTTTTGTGGATGTGATGGCTCTTGATGTCTTACTGGTGTGATGATAGCTTCATAATGCATTACTTTGTTTATTGATATGTTGAAAATGGTTATGATGCATTGGTACATAATTGTTCATTGATGAAAATTTGAGGACTGGTTAAATTACTGTCACACTAATTCACCCCCCAGTGTGATCTTTGGTCCAACCGTATGCACTCAACATAATTTTTTGGTATTTCATATAATGCATGTTTATTCTATATTTATTTCTTTACTTAATTGTTGTAGATGGTTGTCCTTCAATTTCTCTAAATATTTGCTACATAGTGCATTCTCACTTTGCTCATTTATGCGTTGATATTTTTCAATTTTAATATTTTCTAGCCAAGTCCTACTTTCCCACTATAATAATTCCATCCAATATGCTCCATTAGTAGCTTCCTTCACTTAGAAATTTGTGTCCCAATTTCTTTTTATTAGAATATTTCAACACATTGTAATGTTGCACATTATTTCATTCCCTTTCCTTCACATTGTGGTCTCTCCAACCAACTTAACCAGTTTCATCATGTCATGTGTTTCTATTACCTCTAGTTGTCCATTGAATTTTCTCAATCATTGGATACTTTTATTCACTTAAATGAGTTGTTTTGTGTGAAGCCTTGTTTTTTCTACTCAATGGCATTCTACTCCCAATGGACTGTCAAAATTAATGAATCTTCCTTCATCCATTATTTTGCACTATTTTCACTTACACCTTTCTTCCACTAGATACTCTAATAATATAAACAATTTTCTTGCTCTGACACTATTGAAGAGAAATAGTACATTTACAAGCTACAAACCCTTTTAGGAATCCATTTGCTTACACATATAGGTGAATTACCCATCCTGTGAGTCACACATCACCTCATGAGATCATTTCTCTCTTTTGTAATAAGCTCTACTTTCATCAATGCACTTATAAATTCACAACTAAGGAGTATTACTAATCTGAAAATGGGGCACTCAGGTGATCCGAATGGAAAATGGCATCAACCCATGGTATTCATCCACCCATGTTATTCATCCACTGATTGGATTTACCCATGGTATTGTAAGTGGTATCCACTCATGGTATTTATCCACCCATGGTATTGTAAGTGACATACACCCATAGTATTCATTCACCCATGGTATTTGCCCATGGTATTATGGCATCCACCCATAGTATTCATTCACTCATGGAATTGAGCCGATGGTATTGTGACATCCACCCATGGTATTGATCTGTCGTATTGTTAATCGTGGTATTGTGTCATTCACCCATGGAATTGACCCATGGTATTGTAATTGAAAAATACTATAAGTAACAAGTCGCATTTTGTAAAAGGACAGATTGTCCACCACAATGTAGCCTTTACAGTTATTCTCTGATTTAATAAAAAAAATTCTTTGTGGTTGTTTATTATGTATTCTCCTCCTTTTCTTTTGGCATTTCAATTTTCAGATCTTGGGCGCCCCTGCAACCCCCCCTCCCCCCCAAAGATCCATTTCAATTTTTAGATCTTGGGGCCTTCTCCAAGATCTGCATCAGTGGTATCAGAGCAGGTTATGATTCCACGGGAATGAGGGTTTGATTCATATTTCAGTTTCAAATTTTATAGCAATATTCAACAAACTTCAGGCATGTGCTACGTCCTCCACATTGCATTTTTTCGGGCCAAGCGAAAGGAATTTTTCTTTTTTCATTTTTTTGCAGGAATGTTTTTGGGTGGCGAGTTTGCAGATCAGATCTGAAAATTTTGGTGCAAAATTTACAAAGACAAATAACATATCTAGATTCCTCACAAAAAAATACTAAAATTAAAAAAAAAAATCGATCGAATTGGAGTTTAGATGAGGGAGATATCGTTGATTTAAAATCAGCTATGTTGTAGAAATGTTTCTGACGGCAATTCATGGACGGCATCTCTCCTCTCCTATTTTGAAATTTTGGTGTATAATTTCACAAAAGTGATTGTAGATCTGATCTTCTCTTGAAAAATCACCCAATTTGGGTCGAATCAGAGTTCGGATGTGGGAGATATCGTTGATTTAAAATCAACTATTTTTCAGAACTTTTGTGACGGCGGAACAGTTGCAGCGTGAATCTGAGATTTAAGATTGTCTAGATAAGGATTTCCAATACATGGGAAGATGTAAAATTCCTTCTGCTTCCAAAAATAGGCTATAATAAATATTATGGGTGATATTGACCGAGTTATGTCCATTTCAATTCTAGAGCAGCATTCAAAGTGGGTTCCCTTTGGAGACGTGCCCTCCTACCCTGCTTTAGTACGCGCCTCTGTCACATTCTTCAGTTTCATCATAGCTACATTCAGCTTCACTTTTTTGGAGACATGTCCTCCCACCCCAGGTTATGTAGGCACATGCTACATCATCAAAACCCAACATCACGGTTATGGGTCAACCACACAAAATCCTTGTCATCGAAGTCCATTTGCTAGCCCACACATTGTTAGCATCAATGTTGGTCACAAGCATTATAGGGTATCTCTATCCCCAGATTTTCGTTTTTCATGGTTATGGGTCATCCATAAACCCACACTTCATCGAAGTCCATTTTCCAGGCCACACACTGTTAGTATCACAGTTGGTCACAAGAATTATAGGGTATCTCTATCCTCGGATCTTCATTCATCATGGTTATGGATTAACCACACAAAACCCTTCTCTTCAGTGGATCTTCATATTCAACAAAGGCTTCACAGGAGGGAACTTCACGCAATGGGGACCATTGCTTCTTAAGGAGGGAGGAATGATCTGAATGGAAAATGGCATCAACCCATGGTACTCATCCACCCATGTTTTTCATCCACCCATGGAATTTACCCATGGTATTGTAAGTGGTATTCGCTCATGGTATTTATCCACCCATGGTATTGTAAGTGACATTCACCCATAGTATTCATTCACCAATGGTATTTGCCCATGGTATTATGGAATCCACCCATGGTATTCATTCGCTCATGGAATTAAGCCCATCGTATTGTGACATCCACCCATGGTATTCATTAACCCATGGAATTAACCCATGGTATGGTAACATCCACCCATGGTATTCATTCGCCCATGGAATTGACCCATGGTATTGTAACTAAAAAATACTATAAGTAACAAGTCGCATATTGGAAAAGGATAGATTGTGCACCATAATGTAACCTTTACAGTTATTCTCTGATTTAATAAAAAAAATTCTTTGTAGTTGTTTATTGGGCATTCTCCTCTTTTTATTTTGGCATTTCAATTTTTCAAATCTTGGGTGCCTCCCTCCCAAGATCCATTTCAATTTTTAGATCTTGGGGCCTCCCCTAAGATCTGGATCATCAGGCTTCTTGTCTAACTTACAAGAACCTCTCCCACTTCCAAAGCTTTAAATTTTCCCAAGTCTTATTGATCAACCAATACGCAATTAAGAAATGCTTGAGAACATGGGTGTATGTTGGTATTTGTTTTAAACTGATTATATGTTTTTAAATCTGTTGTTTCTGTCGATATGTGAATGTGCTTAAACTGATATATAAATGCATATAACAATGAATAATGTAGCAGTAAAAACAAACACATAAGGCAAAAAATTAATTAGGAGTTCACCCACAACTCTTGGGCTACATCTCTGTGAACTCTAGTCAACTCAACTAGGCTCTCTTGGATTATGGTATAAGTCTTTTTTTTACAATCTCTTGGCTCAACTCTTGTTATTCTACACAGAAACAGTTGGTTCAGACACCATTATCCCTTGGCTCTTGAAGCTCTGGCTCTTGGCTCTTGGTTCTAGCTCTTTGTCTCTGACTCTAGCTCTTAGACTCTGGCTCTTCGACTCTGGCTTCTTTTTGCCCTCTGTCAGTTTACAACCCTCTTAGCTTTTCACTTGGCTTCCAAGTGACTCCCTTGGCTGCTCTTTTGCTTCTGTGCCGCCTCCTTTGCCTCAGCTTCCTGCTTTGGCTTCATTGTCAGCAACAAACAATCAACAACAACAACCTCAGCAACCAACTACAACTCAACAGCCATCAACAACCCCCTTGTTTCTATTGTTCTATGGCTTTTAAGCCAAATCGACACTGTTTGTTTGTTTTCCCTTTCGGGCTCTTTGTCTTCCCACCACAGTCCGCTTAAATCCCTTCCTTTAGTGTTAGCAATCATTGCTAAACGCCCTCAGGGATGGATGCCACCTATACTATAATGGAAAGGGACTATCAATGCTTGAAATCCTTAGAAACAGTCATTCCATATTTACATAGAGAACATTGTAAAACACGGGAAAATCCGCAGAAAACACTATTCCAGACTTCAAATTTTCATAACTGCACTTTATAACATTATCGGGTCTGCCTGTGAGTTGCCATCGCATGTCGCAAGGGCCTTCCCCTTTATGTTTTTAGAATTGCATTAAAACGCTGCAAGTCCCGCTTATATCACGATTTCCCTTTCTATTGAAAATACGTAAAAAAGGTTGAAAATCCCGCTTACTGGACTTGAAATTATATGTAACAGCATTAATAAGCCCTTTCAGGTCCGCAATATCGCATCAAGCACTTCCCTTCATATTTCCTTTACTAAACAAAATATGCAAAATATATATAAAATGGTCATTTGACGGATCTCAAATTTTATGAGATATCACCCATATCTCCATCGGGGTCCGACTATCGCATCGCGCAAATATATATATATATAGATCGGCCCCGCTCCATTGTAATGTGGCGACGCGATACTGCGATGCGACAAGTCGCAATCGCAGATCGCACAAGCCCGAGGTCTTTCCCATATAGTATGGTGTATGCCAGCGTCGATTGCGATCTGCCAATATCGACAATCGCGGTATCAGATCGGCCCAGTCCCATCACATGTTATGTCTTTGATTGCCTCCGCCTGTCACAGCCGATGCGATATGCCCAGAGGATCTAGACCATTGATTGGCCAGATCCGACGGCTCCTGTTCACTCACTGTTCAGGCTTCCGATAAGCCTTATTTCTTCAAATTTTTGCCTCTTTCCCAAGGAACAAAGGGGAACTTCGTTTTATGATAACTCCTTCATCTGAAGTCCGTTTTCGCCCATTCAGGTTGCGTTAGATTCAGAATGAGGAGATCTCTGCAATGAGACAATTTCCGAGAGCAGCTTGCAATTTTCATTTTCCTCTTATTTACAAAGGGTTTGTGCTATTTGGCACCTTTTACCTCTTATATGAAGTCTTTTAGACTCAAAGGTTTATCCAAGATCCATTTTTGGATCACACCTTCCCACTAAGAAAACTTTTGGTCTCCAAAAGACTGATATACTGATTTGAACAGTAAATGAGAGTGACTCACCCTCTTCTTCCAGCCTCCCTACACTTTCCATTACATAGTGCCTCTGAACCAAATTTTATAACCACATCCCTTCTTGGATGGGCTGCTCTTCTTTGGAAGAACTGTCTTCCACCCTGCCTTCTTGCAGAACTTCTGTTGAAATGGTTATAGAAGGTAGTTTTAAGCTTCTCTACCTTGATCATTGATCCAAGGTGGCTCAACAAATGTGAAGTACATCTGATCCACAAGGCTTTCATTTGTACCTATTTGAAAAGCTGCCAACAACATCTGTTAACAACAACAGGCATACAAACCACAACTGGATGGACTAAATTCTTGCTTCAACAAGGAAACAGATCTCAGATCTTGTGAACACCTCCATGTCTTACATCTGCATACAAATGATGGACTAGGTAACAAGCCCACAACACATGCATTTTAAACAAATGACCCTTCAAGTCAAGCATGTAGAAAAAGACCATTAGGACTCTTTTTCAAAAGATGAAGTACTTCATCATTATCTACATTTGGATACCAAGTTAACTTCTCCCAAGTCAACATGGCATCACATGCATGTTAAAGCAATCAACTATGTAAGTTAATTACACATACATGTTCAAAAACAAGGAAATCATTAGCATCCATGTGTTCATGCCTCTCATGCTTATTCATGCATTTCATCCTTCAAATTTCACTTAAGCACACTGTACTTTTGAAGCTGAAATGAAATATAATGTAGATGCATTAATAGACATGCAATCTCAATCGGATAAGAACTCTAATCGTTCCTTACTAATCCCTTTCAAAGGTACTACCTTTGTCTGCACATCAGCATCATCATGTGAATCATTCTCAGACACATCATTCATGGAATCTTCACTTCCATTTCTGCCATCTTCTCTTTCCACTTTTTTCAGCTTTTGTGGAAGCATTGTTGGATTTAGTGTCCAACATTATGTAGCAAGATGTCCTTGCTTATGGCAGTGTGTGCACTGCATGTGCATCCTCTTGACAACATGATTTGCCTTGTCCAATGGACCTTTGGCTTCTTTCTTCTTTTCCTTCTTCTACTTCCTTTCTCTTTCACCTTTATTGCCTTCATGCGGAGGTGAAGCAAATGAAGAAGTGGCTCCCTTTAGAACACCATCAATCTCTTCAAGGCTGTTGGAGTCTCCCCAACTCTTTGGTTCAAGTGTGTGCTTCTGAACACCTGCATCCTGCAAATGATGTTTCACGCTATTTCATTCTTCCTTAATACAATCTTCACACTCTATAATGCAACTCCTTCTTGGAGTTATTTCAATGGCCTTCGTGGCAGCCTTGGAACTTTCTCCATAAGCTTGTCCATAGCTAAGACCCAAATACTTAGGCCTTTCCTCAATTATTTTTTACTCAACAATACCTCGTGCATGTCTACCCAAGCCTTTCCATTCATAGCCCATCCTCGACATTAGCTTGGAACGTATGCCTCTAGTATGTTTTTCAAAAGAACCAATATAAGCATCCTTAGAGGAATTTGAAGACAAACTGGAATGGTTTACCTCTTCTTCAAGCTAATACTTGACTAAGGCTTCTTGGGCAACAAAGAGTTGTGTCTCCAACTCATGCATCCTCTTCAGGTTCATATTTGCAATATGAAGTTGCCTCTCCATCTCCTGCAATTTGTCACAAAGCAATTGCTTCTCTTCCTTCATGGAATTCAACTGTTCTCTAAGTCTGTTGCTCTTCCTTCCATCCTCATACATTTCTCTAACCATATCCATCATGGTGGACAATTCTTGCTTCATGTCTTCAGCAAATAATCTTGTGAAGAACACAGAATTTGAGGACCCACTTGCAGAAGTTGTCATTATGTCAATGAACAAAAAAAACTTCAACGGGATAAATAAAGAGCTTATTCAACAAACTTTTGCAACAAACCTCGTGTGCTCTAGGGATTTCCTTGAGGTCCTTGGGATAGAAGAATGCCTTCAACCCTTCTTCCTATTTGTCCTTCCTGGACTGAGCTAGCAACAACTTTCCCTTTACCTCTGCAAACTTAGAAAAGAGTCAGTATACAAAACAAGCATACAATCAACCTCTTGTTGTTCAACACATTTCAAACAAGCATCCTTTGCTTTGTCAATCAAGGATTATGATATAACCTTCCTTGAAGGTGGGGTTAATCAAACTTAAGCTCCGATACCACTTGATCTGAAAATGGAGCACTCAGGCTTATTGTCTAACTTACAAGACCTCTCCCACTTCCAAAGCTTTAAATTTTCCCAAGTTTTATTGATCAACCAATGCGGAATTAAATAATGCTTGAGAACATGGGTGTATGCTAGTATTTGTTTTAAACTGATTATATGTTTTAAAATCTGTTGTTTGTGCTGATATGTGAATGTGCTTAAACTGATATATAAATGCATATAACAATGAATAATGCAGCAGTAAAAACAAACACATAAGACAACAAATTAATTAGGAGTTCACCCACAACTCTTGGGCTACATCTCTGTGAGCTCTAGTCAACTCAACTAGGCTCTCTGGGATTATGGCATAAGTCCTTCTTTTTACAAGCTCTTGGCTCAATTCCTGTTGTTCTACATAGAAATAGTGAGTTCAAACACCATTATCCCTTCGCTCTTGAAGCTCTAGCTCTTGGCTTTGGCTCTAGGCTCTAGCTCTTGGCTCTTGGTTCTTGCTCTTTGGCTCTGACTCTGGCTCTTCGACTCTAGCTCTGGCTCTGGCTCTTCGACTCTGGCTTATTTCTGCCCTCTATCAGTTTACAGCCCTCTTGGTTTTTCACTCAGCTTCCAAGTGACTCCCTTGACTACTATTTTTCTTCTGTGCTGCCTCCTTCACCTCAGCTTCCTGCTTTGGCTTCATTATCAGTAATAAACAATCAACAACAGCAACCTCAACAACCAACTAAAACTCAGCAGCCATAAACAACCCCCTTGTTTCTGTTATTCTATGGTTTTTAAGCCAAATCAGCGCTGTCTGTTTGTTTTCCCTTTTGGGCTCTTTGTCTTCCCGCCACAGTCCGCTCAAATCCCATCCCTAAGCATTAGCAATCATTACTAAATACACTCAAGGATGGATGCCACCTATACTGTAACAGAAGGAGACTATCGGCGCTTGGAATCCTTAGAAATAGTCGTTCCCTGTTTACATAGAGAACATTGTAAAACACGGGAAAATCCGTTGAAAACAATATTCCGGACTTCAAATTTTCATAATTGCGCTCTATAACATTATCGAGTCCGCCTGTGAGTCACCATTGCATGTCGCAAGGGCCTGCCCCTTTGTATTTTTATAATTGCATTAAAACGTTGCAAGTCTAGCTTATATCACTATTTCCATTTGTATTGAAAATACATAAAAAGACGTTGAAAATCCCGCTTACCGGACTTGAAATTATATGTAACAACATTAATAAGGCCTTTCGGGTCCGCAATATTGCATTGAGCACTTCCTTTCATATTTCGTTTACTAAACGAAATATGCAAAATATATATAAAATGGTCGTTTTACGGATCTCAAATTTTATGAGATATCACCCATATCTCCATCGGGTCCCGCTATCGCATCACGCAGATATATATATACATATATATAT
>APFE030266426.1:0-84880 GCA_000404065.3 Pinus taeda | reverse complement strand
CCTCCAAGTAAATAGTGTCGGTATTTTTGGAGCATGTACACCATCACTAACCCCTCATGCTCGGTGGTGGAATAGTTCTTTTCTGCTTTGGACAATCTCCGACTTGCAAATGTGATTGGGTGATCCACGCCCTCTGTGCCCTCCTCTGTGAGTACAGATCCCAACACAATACACGATGCATCAACATGTACATGAAATTCCACATCTCATTTTGGGAAGACCAGGATTGAAGCGGAGGCCAATTTCCCCTTCAAGACATCCAAACTCTTCAAGCAATCATCATTCCAGCAATATGTAACATCCTTTTTCAATAGCTCTTCCATCGGCGCTGTTATTTGGGCATAACTTTTAATGAACTTCCTATAGTATCCAGTGTGTCCCAAAGTAGCGCGCAGTTGTTTAATACTTTGCAGTGCTTCCAAATTTAGAATAATGACAATCTTCATAGGGTCCACCATCAGTCCTTGTTTGGAGACCACATGTCCCAGCAGGTTTCCAAAGGGAACAAGGAATGTACACTTCTTAAGGTTCAATGTAATCTGGTTTTGATGGAAAGTATCCAGCATCAAACGTAAGCCTGTTACATGGCGCTTAACTAATCCAAATACAGTCAAATCATCCAGATAGACCTCCAAGAACTTGTGGATGTATTCTTTGAACGCAGCCACAATGATGCGTGAAAATATGGCTAGCACGTTCTTCAGTCCAAATGGCATAACGGTGTATTGAAAGCAACCCCATTTTGTTGCGAAGGTCATTTTGCTCTTGTCTTCTAACATGATCTTGATTTGATGGTACCTTGAGAACCCATCCATGAATGAGTATGCTTCCTAACTGCCAACATTCTCCAGTACTTCATCTATGAATGGTGTTGGGAATAGATCGTGTACACAAGCGTCGTTCAACTTCTTGAGGTCCACGCATATTCTTATTTTTCCCTTCTGCTTTTTCTCCTGTACTACCATAGGAATCACCGAGTCAGATTCTTCCATTTGTTCAATAATTCCGGCTGCGAGCATTTTGTCTAATTGTTCGTGGACCTTTTCTTTATATTTCAGATTCAAGTGGTAAGGCTGCTGCTTAATTGGCTTCATGTCGGGTTTCAAGGTAATATTCATCATCCCTAAGTCACCAACAATCCCTTTTAAGTCCGTCTTTTTGGTCAGGAACAAGCCTTGGCAGTCGCAAAGTAACTCAGCAACCTTATCCACCATGGCATCATCCCAATAGTCCCCAAGCGTTGCGTACTTCAGCTCTACCTCCATTCCAATGTGTACCTACCTTTTTTTAGTAGCGCGATGATGCCAGGATCCTCAATTGATGGTCCTTGAATCTCATGGCTTCCTTCTGTTTCTAGAATGTTAATGTTTCATGGGTCCTCATCATCATCCTCAACATTTACATTGTAACACTTTAGCGCACATCTTAGCTATGTTGCCCATTCTAGCAGAAGTACTTCCATTGGCTCCTGGGGTATTTTGAAGATAGCTACTTTTATTGCCTGTAGCATATTGTCAACAGTATCCCACCAACGATCTTCAAACGTGAAAGTTAACAAAAATCCCTCGTGCAAGACATCCCATTCGCTCATACCATGACGAAGCTCCGTCTCCGTATACCAATTCATGGGTATGACATCCAGGGTATGATAAAATAAATGTAACCATTCAGGCTGTGGTTCTTCCCCATAGACCTTGGTCCATTTCATGAGGTGTGTACGTGGATCATCCCGTCCATCATATTTGTCTACTAGCCATATATGATGTTTCCCTAATTGTAGGTGCATCATTCTTCTACATCAGCACTAGTCCTCAAAACTTCTTTGATGTGTAGCCCACCACCTTGCAGGAATTGCACGCAGTGCCCATTTTAGAGCATCGAAACGCTGTTGTTATGGTACTGTGCTTTCAAATTTGTTCAGGAATTCATCCACCACTATCAAATCATCATATGTAGGTAGATCCCTTACCTATGTTGTCATGTAGTGCAGTCATCTAACCATCATGTTGCAGTTAAATGTTGTTACTTCATGCTACCGATTCTTCCATCGCTCTATTTCTTCCTATAAATCCAAAGTGCATGAGCTTTCACGCTCCCATGAAATCCTACCGTCTATAGTTGGATTTACCCAATCCTATTCTTGTGCGGTTCTCTTGTAGATGCAATTGAGATCGTCATCACTATCATCATCGTGCACCGGTTCAGTGTATTGTGCTCCTTCGGCTAGATCTAGCGGTACTACTACATGTAGTGATTTTTTCTCAAAGATGATTTTGTGCTTCTTCAGATTTATGAATCCGTTCATTTCGATGACCCAGTCTATTCCTAGTAGTGCGAGATAGGGATTGTTGTCATTGACAATCTCTATCACTTTAAAATCCACCTGTGTGCTCGCACCTTCAATATCCACCATTACCCCTTGCAATCTCCCCATGGGCAAGATCTTCTATTGGTTTGCCATTCGCAACTAAATAGGAGACCATTGTAGCGTGGGTCTGCCCATGCATTCCCATGTCTATCTCGGTAGTACATTTGCATCCGATCTAAGATCCAGGATTACATGATCCATTTCATACTCGCTGATTTGTGTAGTCAACCTCATTTCCCTTCCTCTGCGTAATGTATGCTTTCCAAGTTAACTTTCCTGACCACATGCGGTTCTCTTAACCCCGTGCACCTAGTGATAAGTTCATGTAGTCCTTTTACTGCCTTGCTGTCACATAGTAGTTTCCTGCATGTCTCCAGAAAGGTAGTGAGCATTGAAGGATCCATTCCTAGTTCTAGTTGATCCTTACTACCTAAAGTGGAGGCCTCCATGAAGCTCTTCCTAGCTTCCATGAATGTCTCCTTCATGCATTCTAAATCAAATTCAGGTTCCTTTGTAGGAGCCTTGCGAACCCACACACTTTCTTCTGACTGCTTACCTTTATCATCACCAATGGTCATACCGCTCCTGAGCACTATGTTTACATTTGAGTCTTCTTCGTGCAGCTCAGACCTCATCATCTGCAAATTCTAAGTTGGAGGAGGCTGGAGTACCCCTTTTTTGCATAGCCTTGCTATCAAGGTAGGGCAATCTTCTGCCTCATGATCAAACTGAGTACAGTACAAACATGATGTCCTTGTTGGGTGTGTACAATCACAGGCATAGTGCCTTGGTCCTCCACAATTGTAACAAATTAGTTGTCCGCGATCCCTTCCTAGCCCCATTCCACCTCGACCTCATCTGTGCCCTTGAAATATATCATGCGTCATTCCTGCATTTGGGTTGAGGGCTCGCGTTTTTGTCTACACCCTATAGGTAGGAGACTGATCCATCATTATTTTGTAGCTTCTGCAGGTGCGTTCATCATGGCTTATCGACCTACAGAAATTACAAAACAATTGTTGGGACGTCTGCGTATACTTCTGCAATAGATGACAATTATCCGTAGTGTGTTTTCCTGTTATCTAACAGATCATGCACCATAGTGTAGGTGTTGTGCTTGGTCATGCTTGTGCCTCAAGTCTTAATGGCATCGGCCCTCCTCCCACCAAGTAATTCGCGAACACTGGAAAATGGTCCTTGTCATGCCCTTGGCCTTCGCATTTTATGCACCATACCTCCTTGTGTGCCTTTAGCTGAGGTGTCCTGTCCTATTTCAAACTCTACATCTCCAAACATAGATTTTGCAGTTGCACGTGCATTTGTTGGACTCCCAGACTAGGGTCTTGTATAGGGGTCTCATACAATCTCATTGCCATCTCCAAAGCTTCGGCCTGGATGGAAAGCTTTTGTTGGGACAATGTCATCCTTAAATGCGGTGTTAGTGATGCTATAAAGCATGCACGATGTTGTCCATCTGTCAAAGTCATGTTGGCTTCATGAATCATACTCTTCAGTCTTTGGTTTAGATCCCAAGGGATATCACCTGGGAGCATCACAATCTCCATAAATCTGATAATTGATTGTGTCTCTGACTTTGGCCAGCTAAATTCCCTGTTCAGTGCAGTCTGGATTTCTGTGATTCGTGTGTTTGGATGGTCATTAGAATGCTTGATGTACCATGTTAATGCACGATCCTGCAATTCACTTACCAGCATAGCCTTTTTTATATTGTCATCCATGACTCCTTGTGCTTCCCATACGGCCCTTAACACGAACTAGAATTGGTCTGCATCTTCATTCCCTACTCCTCTGACTACCGATATTTGATCATACTCACCATACTGAATTGTGGTGGTGGCAGAGGTGGAGTGGGTGGAGATGGAGGTGAAGAGGGTGAGATAGGTGGCAGTGTAGGTGGAGGTGGTAAGCATCGAATTCGATGCCTTATCAGACTGACCGCGCTTCACGGTGAAACTTTCGCCAGCTCTTCCTCACTTTCTCACAAGGGTGAAATTAAGGGACTGGTTTCTAATTCTTCACTACCTTCGCTTCTATATATATTCCCACTTCACGTAGTTCCAAACATTAATTTATTCGCATAACCCGATTTTCATGCAATAGCATCTTAATCCAAGTGTTCAAAGATTTAATATACTTACCTCGCGGTCCCTTGAGGAAGCATTGCTCTGCCTCTCTATAGCTAACGGTTGTATCTACCATGAACTCAATGATAAATCCTCCTGTAATTCGATCAAGCCAATGGTCCACATCTCACATGGTATTATCTCCTAACACTTCTAGTCTGCGCACTAATTCCAGAGTCAACACGATTGGTTTGTCGAGCGTACACATTCCCTGACTATCTGCTAACTTCGTGATCCACTCATATAGCCTAGAAGGAAAGGATGTAAAGAAACTTTTGTGGATTTCTGTATATAAGTAGTTCTCCAACCACTATTCCTTAGATACTCATGGGTTCCCATTTTCTTACACCGTGAACTCATCAATCTACTTGTCCAACCACCCTTCAATTTCGTTCTTTGTTGGATTCTAGTGACATGACATCAGACATCCCTTATGCAGATCCCGATCCCCACAATGGAACCCTTTGTTGGCTTATATGGGCCTAACTTGGGTTCAGAGATGATTTAGCCAAACAAATCCCAGTAATACTGGCCCTTTTGGCAACAGTCCATGGAGCACGGACTGAGGTCTCACCCGAAGTAGTATGGGAGGGTGCTAGAACTAGGTTTCTGCACCCTAGAGATGTCTAATAGGTTTTTGGTGGTCCACAGTTTGACCCTGCACGCACGTCACTACGCGCACCTATCAGTACCTCGCAGCTTGTGATGTTGTCTTCATGCATCCCTACTCGAGGCGCGATCCATGTTATTACCCAAGTTCCATACTATTAACCCAATATTATCTGATTACTTAACTTATCCGTATGGACCCAATTATACTTAACAGTGTTCAGTATTCATATAAGTGCGCGTGATAAACAAAACAGTATAAATGCAAAGAAAGTAATACAAAAGTAGATACACAATATTTGGAATCAAACTTCTCTTTAATATTCTTCTTCCTAGGTTACAAACTCAACTCCGCCCTGCGCAGTCAACTACAGGGGTCCGTGCACTCAGCTGAGGACTCTACTAGGCCTCTGTGCACTCAACTGCGGAGCCTCTTCCTACTACTATGACCCAAGACACTTAGACTTCTTCTCTATCCGCTACGAGATCATTGCATCCATTCATTCTTATCTATCTCTCCTTCTCTTTACGACTTAGAGCCTCACTCTCTTTATATAATCCCATGGTCCATGGACCATGGGTAGGCTGACATGAAATTACAAAACTTAGGGCAGACAACCCTATGACTCAACATAAATTTCATTCTCCGCGCCCATAATTCGCAGAGTCTTGCAACATTATTTGACCTAAACTTGGGCTTTGAGCCCCAAAACATGCTTTGGGGGGATTCCATGCCCAAAAGGTCTGAGGTAGGTCTACAAATAATTGGTTTTCATGAACGTGAAATTACATGGTATGAAGCTCACATATTTGTTTTAGGGTTTTAAGTCTCAACCGTAGGCTTGTCATGGTAAAATATTGGCTGCAACCGCATGCAGGCTGACTCATCCATGTAGTTGAAGCCTTTATGTAGACGCAAAACACATCTTCCCTGTGGTTGGAAAGTAGGGTTATTTTTTGTGAATTTCTACAATTGGCTAAATATGACTATAGTTGACTACGCCAAGTAAAGTGACATCTCATCAATACTTTTGTTCGAATCATCTTTTGCATCTTGTTAGATCGATTTTGCTAGGATCGTCCTCATGGATATTGTTTAGGTGATGTTGTTGGATAATTGCATGAATGAATATATGGATCATTGTACTCTCTTTTATTGAATCATTCAATGACAATCTAATAAGAAGAAAAAAATGAAAGTTTTTTCCCCGAAGTGGGTTTTTCCCTAGTCTCCGACCAATCCTAGTGTATTTATGTGTGAATTCTTTTATTCTATTGTTCCTTTATGTTCTGTTGCATTTTTTATAATGTTGTTATTTCTATATAATTGCATATATTATTGAATAATGTTGTAAATCTGAATAATGATATGATGCTATGGGGCGAATTTAATGTGCAAATGTTGAAATGCAATTATCAAAGAAATAAATAATATAGACTTAAGAAAAAATTAACAATAACTTTATTACGAGGATTATGTAGTGGACACTTTGGGTGATATTGTTCAAGAAAAGGAGAAATAAGAGGAGCTCTCCATGCTTAATAATGAAGAGTGGGATGATTCTAAAGAAGATCATGATAATCAAGAAAATGAGGAATATATGGATGATTTTTGGGCTACAAATTGGGGAATTGAGTACAACTATAGTGAAAATGAAAGCCCCATGTGGCCTAGGATGAACTTAATGAAGTAAGGCCTCTCATTCAAGAATGGGTGCTGAAATGTGTGGTTCATGAAGATCTAGAAAATGTGGATATTATTGCTTCACCTGAGTTTGACATTTGTGGTTTCTTATGCATAAATGAGGGAAAATGGGATAACAACAATCATCATTTCAACAGTGACCCTATTTATGATACTGACAATGAAGATGAGGTTTTATTTATCATACTGATAAGGGATATGAAGTTAAGGTTAGTCTTCCCTTTCTCTAGGATGTTGTTTACAATGATATACCTTTTGATAACCTTGAAAGGGAAGATGATCATATTCCCATAATGGATGAAGGATGGTGGGGGGTGATTGGTTTTCATTTTGACAAAAGCCCAATTTATGATATTGATGATGACATCAATAAGGGCCTTGATTCTCCTTGCCTTCCTTATAATCCTAAGAATATATTTCAGCCATCCATGAACCATTGCCTTACCCCTTTTCATATGACCACTAATGGCGATGATTATTTTTCCCCTCTTGAGTGTGATCATTTCGAAAAAAACACATTGACCATCATCCTTTGTGCTAACCTCCTGCATATTTATGTCATTCCCTTCATCCATTACTCCTTTCTATGATGCATGGATTTCTTATTTTCCCACCTCCCACCCTTGTAACCTCACATATGAGTGCCATAATTATCATTTTTTCTTTCATATATATATCATAAATGATTAGTCTTGCATTTAGAATACATATGAGATTAGTCTTGCATTTAGAATAAATTTTATTTCTTATTTGGTTTGATTATTATTTGATGAAAACATGGGAAATCAAAGTACGCCCAGGATATATGCCTCGTATGTTTGCTTGTCTGTGATGTTCAAGATAACAAATCAGTAGTCCCAAAGGAATTTTGGTGATCTCATGACCCCCTGTTTGAGTACATGGTTTTTTCACTCTACTGAGAGTTCATGTCCCAGTTGGAGTTAGATGTTACCCACCACCTTTGGGTGGCCCCATAGGAGAAATTTTCTCCTAGATTTGTCTTCATCGAACAACCAAAACCCATTGAAAACTATTTGATAACTTCGATGTGATACTTTTCTCTGCCACCTAAGCCAACCATTGTTTAGCCTTTCTCATCTTACATGATTGTATGTTTGAAGGTGGGCCATCCAATCCTAAAGTTATGATTATTCATTATGTAATTGGGTGCTTATGCTTGTTTTTATTGGACACTTTTGGGTATTGATTATTGGGTGACTTGGGAGGAGTAATGGTTTTGAATGTAGTCTTGTTCCCTTACTTTAACTAGGGGGTTAATCTTCAACCCTAGTCCTGTGGGATATCCCCTACTGGATTACAAGTTTAGGATGGGAACTACCTGGGAAACCATGATTTTGGTAGCGTCGTCCTATTTTACCATTCCACATTTTTCACTCCCCTCCACACATTGCATGCCTAATTTCATCATCTTCCCTCTCTGGGTCCACATGGCTCTAGTATCCCACTCCCCTTGTCAACATCTCTAGGTCAATCCTAGAACAATTCCCCAGAGGTTGATACAACTAATAAAAAAAGATAAAATCATAATATGGGCACATCCAATAAGAAATGTACTAGAAACTGAAAAATATGGTTAGGATAATAAAATTTAGCACATGGGAAAAATCCAAACATGAACTTTACCACTTATTATTATTGCCATCACCCTGGTTTGTATGGATCCTATGAGTTCTCCCTGCATCAATAAGGAACCCCATGTATGTCCCAACCCGTGGTGGGCGATAAAATGCCCCACCTTAAGGGGGTAATCAGTATTGTATAATACACATCATACTCTCATCCCCTAAAGCCCTGAGCAGTAAAATGAAGAAGAATCAACAAAAGGCAAAAGAAAAATGAAGTGTGGAAAAAACAAGGCTAGTGTAACTCATGTACCACAATTTCTCCCTCCTACATTCATACACCCAAATAAGTGGACATCCCTAATCATTACCACCCTTGAGCCCATGTTATTTGGCCTTGATACCCCTATGTCCTGATCTACCTCATCATCATTCACATGACGCCTACCACATGGAAGATGTGCCTTAAACATGTTCTTCCCTTTAGGGGTTGGTAACACCTAATAGGGTTTTCTATTAACCACTCCTACCTAGGTAGGTAATGCCATTACATGCTTAAAGCTCCAAATATGGAAGGGAATCCCTCTATGAAGTTCCCACTTATTCCCTTGATTAACGAGCTTATTCACTCAATCACACTAATGAATATTGTATCTGAATGTAAGGAGACACACTGGATCTTATATAGGATTGGAAGATGGTTTCACTTTGGACTTGGGCTCCCTATACGAGATCCAAGCCCACTAGAGGGCCATATCGACACTTGTAAGGGAAGCGTTGAGAGCCATGGGTTTCCATCATGTGACAAATCATTATCTCATGCCACGAGAAACCTCAACACCTTTAACAACTTGTCCATTGCCCACATCATATGAGAAATGATGCACTTGGACCAACAGTGCCCTTAGTCGGTTTAGCATTGTATACATGGTTTTGTAGGTAATCTGAGGCGCAAAGGAAGATTGTATCATCCTTGAAACATAAGAGGGAAAGAACCATATTTTGTTCCCTCATTTGGAGCAGTTACAGGTTTATTTTACACCAAGAGACCCATGAGACAACTACTTGTGCCCAAGATCCACTTTGGAGAACCACGTGATATTTTAATTCGAGATCAATGGATCACCCCCTTTTACTATCATTCATGGAGCCCTCTTCTTCATCTTGCCACTTGAGGATTCAATTAGACCTTTTGATGACCCCCCTACAACATTGCTACATCATTTCAACTTCATTTTGGATGGGTTATCTTACATTCTATGGCTATTTGGTGGACTTGTCACCAAAGTGATGCTATTTTTCACATTAAAATATTATTAGGGGAATCTTAGGCTAATTCAAACTCTTAGAGGATCATATAAATAAAGGAGAGCCTCATTTGTATTGAACATCATCATCACTTCTTGGATCTCTCTTTTGAGAATTTCACACTTTTTCCTTGGGAATGTCTATTGGAACTCTTCTAAAGCATTTAGATATTTTTGGGAGTCAATTTTTTTTTCTCTTTTGGAGTGGCTATCTTGATCTTGGATTGAATATATCTCTTGCTATTTTGTAAATGATTTTAAGTTAAAAATGTTTCATGTATAATGTCTAATGTGTGGAAGTCTTACAATTAGCTAGTTCTTTTTTATGCCCTAATTATTGAATATCATTGAAAGGAATGTTAAATTGCGAATTTGTGCATTTTACTAATTGAATGGAGAGTAGATGAATGTTACTAGTGGAATACAACTTTCTTTTCTTCCATAAAAGTCCATTGACCTTGGGTGGGTAAATGTTAAAGTTTGATAGCTAGGGCATCACAATTTAGCCTCTTTGAAGACAAATTTTAGCCGAATTTCAAATCACATAGACTCCATAGCCCAAGGGTAAGGCACTAATACAAGAAAATTTGGTGATTGTCTTTATCTTAACTTTCTTTTTATACCCCAAAATTTTTGGCCTTCAAACCTAGATGAACTTGCTATGGCTTGCTGCGAATTCCTTTAGGGGAGGAATTTTTCAATTTCGCTGGGGTAAAGTACTATGATGGTGTCTTTTCTAGGGTTCCTTAGAGTTTAAAAAAATTCCCATGGTTGATTTATGAGAAAATGGAAGCCCTAGCTGCAACTTTGGAAGCTCATCTTGAACGTATAGGTGCATTGGATTTCTTGAAGGTTTTGGTGTTGGAGATCGAGAGATTTTTCAATTTTATATTAGATTTCATTCATGATAATTATTTGTGAATCTACCAACATTATTATTATTATGTTTATTTATTCATCAAGAAGTTACCATAAAACATGTAGATCAAAAAAGACACCAGAACACAAGATATAGGCTCCAAGTCAGGGCAACACTCCTCCAAGGGAAAAACCCACAAAAAAAAAAATCCTTTCTTCTAGAATTAGAACAAAAGAGATATCCAAGATCCATAACCATAGAAATTTCAACCCCTCCAAGAGGAAAACCCAAAGAAAAATCTCTTCTTATAGAATCAGATCAAATGAGATATCCAAGACCCATAAAAACAAAAAATTCACCTATAGATACCAAGTCAAATCATTCTTCCTTTTAGCAGATTCACCAACAATAAGAGATGTACCAAGGAAGATATTATTCCAGAATTCAGCCTTATTTATCTTCTCCATATTCTCTCCAATATTTCAAACCAAAACCATCCAATTGTGTGTGTCCAAATGAGCTCCATCTATCCTCTATTTATACAATATAGGGGTGTGAATACACATGTCCATTGGGGCAAGCCTCACTTGAAATGTAGGCCAACTTGGCATCCAAATGGATTTATGCCCCAAATTTTACATTAAATTTTTTCTTTTATAATAGGTCCAAAAGAAGGCTTTGTCTCTTTGACTCAAAAACCTAAAAGCATGAATAACATGCTTATCTAGAAAAATAATAACAATTTATCTATTTCTTTTCACATAAATAATGTTACAAATTATGAAGACTGGAACTAGTTACATTCTCCAATGCTCCCTCTTAAACTGGGAGGTATTCATAATTGTACACCTGGTACAAGGATATTATCAAACTAAAATATTCTGATAAGAAGAGTTATATTGATAAGCTATCTATAAGCATCAACATTATGACCAACATTGTCATTGAGGCCTAACTTGACAAACTCAACTTCATTCGAGAGTATTATGTTGCGAGACTTTACGTGAGATACTGAACTACCTCTAAGGCACATACCCCATCCAGATGTTCACCGGGAATGTCCTTTTAGGACTATTATTATCTTGGATTTTTAAATCTCAATCCTCAAAGAATATCAATCCTCTTCAACCACTCTTATCTTAGATACCTTTCTTATCCTCAAAGAGTGTTGGTACCTTTCCTTTCTTGGTTTGTCTATCCTCAAGGAAACCACATGTGCTTCATCCAATCCTCCACAATTCTCCTTCCATGGCCTTCTCTTAGACTTATGCTTGTTATTCCTGGTCAACTGCATGACACATGAAGAAGTGAATGCACATGTGATGATTATCATCATCCTCTCTCAACCAATGAAGAGATATGTATTCCCACTAGGAATAGATCCTTCTTCCTTCACAGATATCAGGAGACTTCATACTTATTCTAAGGCATATAGGAGATCCTTTCACTTCCTTTCAATTGGGAAGTCATAACCACAAGCTCTCTAGCTTACTTCCATAAGAGTATAAACTACATGTTCTTCATGTAGATAGCTGGATGGTTCCTTCTTTCCTTTTTATATTTTTCTTCAATCTAGGGATAGGGTTCAGGCCATCAATATTTCATATCACATTCCTTTCTTTATCATCAATAAATACATTATATTCATCCTTATCAAGCCAATCATAGCTTCCACTGAAAGTGATCTTCATTGTACGAACTTGAACTTCAGGTTAACTCTTCACATTGCTACCTTTCAATCCATAGATGATGATGCAAACATCTTGACTTCTTGATTAACAAAACCATCAATCCATACACTTGAATTAGCCTCAACTATCATCATGAATTCCTGTAATATCCATCCAAGTAGAAAATAAATATGTTAACCAAATAACCAATAACAACAATATTAACATTAGAGTTACCCTATCATGATTACCTTCTATTAAAGCATCATTTTATTTGAGTTCTTTGAGATCAACATCCTTTCGCATGATCCATCTCCACAAAAAAAATTCTTCGTACATTCATTTCAAGTAGAGTGCCCATGGATCGTGCTTGATTACCAATTTGTAATATGCTCCTTGGAGTTTTATTGTTAATTCCCTTCTTTTATTCCATAGACTATACTTGATGCTGATCAAAATTGTTATATTTATGGCATGCAATCTTGTGAGGGAGTCTTGATCTCTTTACATACCAATGTATGTAACATTTCTTCCCTCAAACATCATGCATCCATATGGAAATCTTACTAAGCAAATTTTATATCCAACTCTTTTTCCAAGATTCTTATAAATATGTACCTTTTAAAGAAGAGTTACCTACAATATGCATAACTTTTCTTTTCATACAATCATATAGCCATCCCTTCTGAATGATATCACTTCTTGTACCTAGAACATTGACCATCTGCATTCCTTCATCCTTCAAGAGTATTGTTTCCATTATTGATGGAATAGATAACAATCATAATGCTACTACCAAGAATATTTGAAAATAACTATTCTTATAGGATATTTATGATCCCTCTTTGTTAAATGACTCCCTCTAACATGATTTTAGAAAATGATTGGATGAACAATAATATGCAATATGGTCCCAATTTTCTCATTCTCTTTAAACTATATGACCTTTCCCAAAGAAAACCAAATAAGTAGTTTCTAATTTTTCTACCATCATATGCTTTTGTATATGATGTCATGGTTCATAACAATAAATACTCTTTTAGAAAATGCAACGATGCATGCTTACTCCTTTAATCATCAATGAACTTGTTAGGATCAATTCCTTCAAGGTCCTTATAGTTGCCTCTTTCCATCATGCTCATTATTTTCAAGCACAAGAACTTATTTTTCTTACACATCCTTCTCATCTTGCTTCCTTCATTATGTACATGCAATATTCACTAACAAGTACAACCAAGAAAAATATACAAATATAGGAGCATGATGTCAATATTATCAATCTAGGGTTTCTATGGTATATCATAGGGTGTAATCCTAGGGTTCTTAAATACAAACTCTAAATTCATTGATCTTATCCTTGAGAATATTTTTAATTTCAACAAAAATAACAACACTAGGGTTTTGATGTCATAACCTACGGTTTATCAATTTAACCCTTTATAGGGTTTACCATATACCCTAGATTTTCTGCAAACCCTAGATATTTTAAATTCAATTGCAAGGGTTTCTATAGATGTAATAACCAAAACTTAGAGTTATGGTTTTTCATCTTTCTAGGGTTTTCCAATCTAGGTCCCATATAGGGTTTACAACTCCTAGATACAAAAAAACAAAACTTGGAAAATCTACAAACCCTAGCTACAAGCCCCTAATTACTTTTTCGACCCTTTCTAATGACAAGAAAGAACATTGTACATACCTTTGCACTAGTTTCATCTTATCTTTCTATGAAAGGATCCATTCTTTCTTTATGTGTTTTTTTTCTAGCTACTTCCATCAATTCAAAACACTATCTTTATTATTGGTCGGCTACATGATGACCGATTCTTCTTGCCAATATACATCCCTTGTAATCTATCATAGATCTCTATCGTAAATCACAGCATCAAGTCTTCTTTCTAGTTACATTCTCACTTTTATCAAACATTACATAAAGGCCTTTCCTCTTTTAGGAATATTTTATGAGCCTTAGGAACTACGAATGTGATTTCCAGTGACTATATAAGTCAATTATTTCCAATATGATGAGCACTAATATTGCAGTAAGAATGTTGCAACTCGTGGAGCTACCAGCTTTACTTTATCAATCCGGGGTTCGTACAAACTTGGAGGTGACAATGCTATATACACAAGTAAAAGTGATGGTTCTGTCTTTTGTCACTGTTCAACTGGCAAGAGACCACTAGGGTTTTCAAGCCAGAATTCTATGGATTTAGAAGAAGCTTGGTTCCTTAATGAAAGAAATAGAAATCTACTCTAAGAGAGAGTTGATCTACTACAATAATGAAAAAGACTGAAATTCAATGTTAAGGCACACCATTTCCTAATTAACTGCTAAGAGTTATGATTTGCAATAATGATAAATTAACATGAACAAAATGCTATTGTCATAAGCATGGAAGTAAAAACATCAAACATCATTGTTATGCATGTAAAGTACTAAAATAAATCTATTTTTTCTTTTTATGCTTTTTCATGAAAAATCAAGTGCGCAAGATAATCTCGTTTGGTGATGTGGCAGGTGGTTTAGGGGTGTTGATGGATGGCTGGAAGGTTCAAGAGATGGTTGGAAGGTTTGGGAGACCCTTGGGTGACCTTGGGAGGCTTCCTAGAGTTTTTCCCTCAATTGAACCTCAAAACAGGCCACTACAGGAAAATCTATAGGATGTACTAGAAACCTACAGGGTACCCTCTATTTCTATAGGATACAGCCGTGAGAAAAATGATAGGTGTTGGAGGTGATGGAAGGCTTAGGGAAGGTGGTTGATGGGTGTAATGGAGTGAGAGGAGGCCTAGGATCACTCAGAACCCAAAACCAAGTTTAGGATATGGTTGGATTCGTTCAAAATGCTTGAGGAAATTTCTATGTAAAATGATGAAATTGGTGAAGGTTTTGATGGAAACGAGGAATTCCTATGGGTGGATGAATTTGGAAGGTTATTTTCTTGATATGAGATCTCTTTTTACTTCTGGAGTACCTACTCTACATCAAACATGTGTAATTTTCAAAAAAGTCATGTAAACAAGAAGAATTCTTATGAGCTAGAAAAGAAGAATTTAATGAACTAATTGTCTACCTTATGCATGAGGAAATTGCTGAAAAAATGGAATCGTGGATGAGATCTACTGAAATAATGAAGATATAAGAGATGGCAATGAAATCCTACTTTTCAAAATTGATCAAATGCTAGTTTAAGTACAACAAACTCTGAATGTGATGAAAGAAATGGAAATCTGTCTTTTTGGGGCTGCATAAGGGTCTTTTCCTCAAATCATGATCCCAAAAGGAAGAAGTGAGCCCAGGGAACCTATTGATAGCTTTTTGATACTTATTTTATCCCTTCTAACCTTCTACTAAAGTAATACACAAACAGAAGCAAACTAATAAATAATTAATCAAATCTACACTACTTGCAATGAAATACTTATAAAGACAATTTAAGCATGAATGTATGAAACTAATCAAAGAATAAAGATACAAGAATAGGAGCCTTTGTTGCTAGGGTTGGGCCCTAACCTTAGATCTTTAGCACTCTGAGTTAACTCAGTACTAGAACAAGAAAAAGCTCACTCTTATTACCAAAATAGAAAATTACATCAAATTATTCAACAAGTTTGGAGCTCGAACATAACTAGAGTTTTTGCAATAAAAATTTTAATCCTAATGAGGCTCTAGGCCTCTCTACTTATACAACTGAAGTCCCCAATGACTTCCTTAAATTTAGAGAGGCTTGGCTCCCAAACTCAAGATGAACCAACTCTTTATCTATCACTTGCTCGGCTGCCTTCTAATCTTCATGATTTGGCTGCTTGTACTCCGAGCTGTTGTGATTAATGGAGGAATATTCAAGTGGAGGAGGAGTAAATGAGGAGGATTTACCTCCTACGATCTCTCTCCCTTTTCCCATTCTAGTTTCAAACCTTAGTCTTCCCAAAATTCCTTGATTTTCTCTTCCAAACCTACATTCAATGCATATTAGTCCACTAGGCATAATATCTCACTTTAACTCATCTCATTAAAAAAAAAATATTGAAAACATGTAATAAGTTGTGAGAAGAGTTGGTTTGACTAAGCTAGGAAGTGAATTAAGGCCCATATAATTACCCAATGATGAGGCTCATCATCACCCCCTACTGAAAGTGTTGCTCATCCTCTGAGAAACTCAATCAATATCGATGTCTTTCACAGCTCTAGTGGCCTCCCTCACATCCCATGCCTCTACTATGGTTTCCTCTTCTTGTGCATAGAAACTTGACTTCTTTTCTACCTCCTCCCACTGCCTCATTTCTTCTTCTTCCTTCCTTCCTTCTAGCATCCCTAAGAGTAGTGGTGGAGTGAGTCTCAAGCCAATCTAATTGACTTTGAACCTTTGCATAGATTTCTTGGACATGGGTGTCTTTTTCAGTGCTTCTCTCATTCTTTGAGGAGAGTGGTACTGTCTTATCTTCAAACTATATGGCAATGTGTTCCATCTCCTCAGGAAAGCTTGTATGCTGTCATCCCCTAACAACTTGAACATGTCCTCAAAATGTGTAATTTCTTGCTCTTGGGTAACAAGATACCTAGGTGCAAGTTGAGGATCATTTGCAATTAAATTATGTTTAGTGATGAGGGCAATCAGATTGGACTACTCAGCTCTGAACATAAGAGGCTCTGTTTGTTCTCTTGCCAATATCCTCTTCATTTCTACAGCCCTTGCTTCCTCATGGTTCATCCATGATGCAAAAGCCATCAACTATAAATCCCCTAGCTTGGAATTAGGGTCCCCTGCATTCATGTCTATTAAGGCCATATTATGCAAATAAAACTCAGACATCTTGGCCCTATCTTCCAATGTACTTTGATCACAAAGATCAATGAATTGTCTATAATCCTAAAATGGCTTAGTGCCTCTCTGTGCTAGGGTCTTGATTTGGAACTGCAACCATTGTTCCTTAAGGTATAGAGCATACGATTTAGCTGGCATCCTACACTGGATTGCTTCCAAAGAGAGACTAGCCATGGATTCCAATTGATTCTCTCTTTCTTGCAGCTATCCTTTCAACCATGCATTTTCTATCTCTAACCGATTTCTCATTATGGCCTCTATATCTCTCAAGCTACTTAGTTCTCTGCCCATCTCCCTGAGCTTCTCCTCCATGTGACCAATGTCATCCACCCCTTTGGACTTGGAAATCTGCATCCATCTATGAGTTTTGGCTCTCTCCTTATCAAGCTCAAAGAATAATGGAATAGCAAATTTTTGTGGAATGACCTTGCCCCCTTCAATAAATCTGTAGTAGGAGTAATGGTTAGGTTGGGGGCTACATTCCCTTAGCTCTAGGTCCTCTTCTTTAGTTTCTTTCTATAGGCTTCCCTCCTTATCAAAATTTTGTGTCTCCTGTAGGTTTAGCAGAGTCTCCTATAGGACTGCTTTTGCTTACTATAGGTCCTCCTATGTATCATGTAGGATCGCTTTTCCTTTGGATAATGTGGATCAAGTTATAAGCCTTCTCACATAGGTGATAGGAGACTTATGAGGAGGCATTTTCTCCTACTGTCTAGATGAGTCCTCAATTACAATGGGAATTTTGGTTGGCGTTTGGGGTTTCCCTTGCCTTATCCTTGTGCTCTTCCTTGTTCTAAAATATAAGGGGGTTTTCCTTGATATTTTTCATTTTTGTTTGATAGGGGTGCTAAGAGCAGTGAGGGAAGCTACTGCTTCTCTCTTAGTGGGTTCGGGAGACACCCTAGGTGACTCCTCCTTGTCTTCTACCTCCTCTTTTTCATTTCCCTTTTCCTCTATGTTTTTCCCCTCTTCTCCTCCTTGACATCTTCCTTTGTTTCCTCATCACCTTCCTTCTCTTTCTCCTCTTATTCCTCCTCATCTATCTCATTTTCATCCCTCTTTGCTTCTTCTCCATCTATTTCAGTTTCTTCTTCATCTGTTTCACTAATAGTAGGACTAATGTCATATATGAGGGCTTTGATATCCTCCTTTGTCTACATGTCTCTAAAAATTTCCCATTGGATAGGAATTCTGAGGTTGTGGAGGGCATCTTCTATGATGATTCTAATTAACCCATGGTGGGCTAATTGTTTGTGGTTTCCATCCTGCACCTTTATGTTTGTGTCTATTAGTGATTGTAGAAGGAAGTATGGTATGTTGAGCCTGCGGTGAGGATGTGTTTTTGCTCCAAACCTCAATTCTTCTAGAAGCCTAAAGTGATACCCATAAACAACATTATACCTACCCTCACATGATATTTATTTGATAATGTGGTAGCTGACCTCATTCTCGGGGTATGGTAGGCTTGTTATCCTTACTCCATTTTTGTCCTCAATGGGCTCTTCTCCCTGTAAAAAGAACTTCTTCTTGGCAATCTAGCTACCTCCCTTGTCTTCCTTTCTCTAAGGCACTCCTAGGGGAAGTTTGGTGATTCTGCTTATTAGTTCAGGGGTGAGCTCTATGGAGAAGCCTCTCACCACAACAGTGGCATGGACTCTAGTCAGTGGAACGAGGGAGAGAGAAAAATCTGGGGCCATTTCATCTTCATACCCTCTTAATTTTTCATAGTACCCCATCCAATTATGCCTTGTGAATATTTCTAACACCTGATGGTGTTGGTGGATTCTCACAGTGTTAATGGGCTCCCTTATATTAAACCCATTTTTTTGGTGAATTTTAAGGAGATGAGATGGTTGACACAATTTTTAAATGCATAAGTAAATAACTGAAAAAACTGTGGAGACAATTTCCTTACACAACTACCAAATTCATTCAATACTAGGGATTTTCTGTTCAATTCACTTTGAAAAAGGGATGTAATTATAGATCCTATCTCCTCATAGTGTTTGTTGTAGCCAACCCTCGTGTTTTCACCTCTGAAACTCCTCACAGCCAATCCTGTAGACTGTATATATGTATCCTCTAGGATTCTTGTGCGATCCTATAGGATTTCCTGTGTGATCATGTAGGAACTCTTGCACAGGAGACAGATGGAATTTTCCTCTTTTGTAGGTTGCCTAGGTATGAGAGTGACTTTGCTAGAGTTAGCCTCGAGGAAATGACTACATGAGTGCATGGGGACTAACGAATATTTCCTCTTATGCTCGAGTTATGTGAGGTGGTGTGCTGGAAACGGGGGTAAGTTTTTTATTTTTGGACCGTTGTCCCCACTACCACCTCATCATTCCCCTCTCCTCGTAATCAACTCCCAGTTCATGCCTCTGTAGACTTAATTGCTTTTGTCCTTCTCCTCTCTTTCTTTGACTTGACTATTGCCATCTGTGGGAGCACCCAGTGTTTTTTCTTCGTCGATTGAACAAAGGCGGCCAACTTAACTGGCCACCTTTTGCTTATAAACTGACTTGCTTATAACCTTTACATATTTTTACTACATTATGCAAATGAGAGAGTGAGCGAGATACTTACCTATGGCGCTAATACCTTGCTACAGTTGTTGAAGACTGGAGGTGCTTGCTGTGTGTTGGTTGCATGCTATTTTTTCTTCCCTTTTTATTGCTCTGATGATTTATTTGATGTGCAGGTACTTGGTGTTGAAGATCATGGTGTTTTTGTTGCTCTGGATCTCCTTCTGCCCTTGGATCTTCATGCTGGAAACTTGCTGCTACTCATGATTTTTATTCCGTGGGATAGGCTGCTGCAGGATTTCCTATAGGATGTCCTGTAGCTACTTCTCCCTTAGAAATTTTAATCATACACTCTGCTGGGATTTTGAAGATGATTACTTGGATAGAGAGGAAGACTAGGAGTGTGGAGAATTGTAAATACTCAGGTGTTGCTCCCCTCTACTCTCTGTTTCAAGTTTTTTCTCTCTGTGTTTTCTCTTGAGGACTATGAATTTTTTTTTTGTTTTGGAAACTTATTTTTTTTTTTATGAATGTAGGGGTGATGAAAGTGGAGATAGGCATGGCAATAAAGGGGTGATGTAGGGATGTTATTTTTGTTTGATATGGAAGGCCATTTTCTCACCTTAGGGTCACTTCCTATAGGATTCCTAAGCCACTGTAATTCCTACAAGATCATCTTATAGGTTTTTAGGGGATCCTATAGAAAACACAGTCCCCTTGTAAACTGAAGCAAAGGAGTGAAAAAATGAAAGAAATGGCGAAGTGATGAATGATGATGAGTGGGAAAATAAAAAAGTGAGTGAAGTAGGTCCCTTTTTTATCCTCCTTTTTTCTCTAATCATTCTCCTTTCTGAACTGCAAATAAAGATTTTCATGATGTTTTCTCTTCTTTTTTTTTTGGAAAACAACTAGTTTGCCTCTAAGAGGTTTTCATCCTAGTTGTTTTCCCTGAGCACCCCAAGAGAGGTATTCACCCAGAGATATTTCCGTTTTCTCTTTTTTTATTTTTTTCTTTTTTTGACACCATTGGGCCACCCTAAGAGGTTTTCAACCCAGTAGTGGGACTCAGGCACCTCATGGAGGTTTTCACCTGAGTCCTTATTTTTTTTTTTTTTTTTTTTTCTCAATGATTTGATGAGGTAGGAGCTGAAACTTGCTCCACCACCATCACTATTTTATTGATACCATCAATGAACTCTTGCTTTGACAATGGCCTCTTGTAAACTTTCAGTCTGTGCCCATTAACAAGTAAAGGAATGGCCTCTGCATCTATGGTCCTGATCTGCACTGAACCATTATCATGACATCTTTCTGTAACATAAGGCCCTAGCCATCTTGTCCTTAAATATCCCTTAACGTCTTCATATCTTGAATCATGTAACAAGGCCCAATCACCTTCTTGAAATTGCTTATCCCTGATGTTCTTATCATGCAAGATCTTCCTCTGGAGTTGGGTTACCTCAATGTATAGGAGGGTCTACATTCTGAACTCATCTAAACCATTCAACTATAGAAACCTCTCTTTTTGTGCACTGCTAAGATCTAGATCTAGTTGGGTTTCCATCCTTAATGCGTTATACTCAAACTCAATGGATAGTAGGGCCTTTTCCCCCTAGACTAGCTCATAGGGTGTGAATCCAATGGTGGCCTCAACTAAACTATCTTCCAAATCTCTCCTACTTCTGCTAACCAAATTGGTCAAGATGCCCTCCAATGCTCTATTGGTCACCTCCACTTGCCCATGATCTTGTGAGTGATAGGGAGTGGAGGTCCTATGCTTGATCTTGTGCTAGCTGAGCAAGTATTCAATCATGTTGGAGGTAAATTGGCTGCCTTGATCAATGACCAGTTCTCTAGGGTAACCAAATTTGTAAAATACATTCTCCCTCAAGAACTCAACCACCTTCTCCTCTGTTGCTGCCTTAATTGCCTTGGTTTCAGCCCACTTAGTTAGATAGTCAGTGCATACAATAATGTACTATTTCTTCTTGGAAGGGGGGTCAATAGGTCAAATGAAGTCCATGCCCCACTTGTCAAATAGCTCAAAAATGACTTGAGGTTGCAAGGGCATTTCATCCCTTGGAGTAGGCTTTCCCATCCTTTGACACTGATCATACTGACTAGTATATCTTTTCACATCCTGATGAAAAGTGGGCCAGTAATAGCCTACTTGCAACACTTTGAATGAAATCCTCTTTGCTGCAAAGTGACCTCCACAAGGCCCATCATGATAGGTCAGAAGGATTTCAAAGACTTCCTCCTCCTTGACACACCTTCTCAAGATTTGATCTGGGCCAAGTTTGAAGAGATTTCCCCCAATCCAGGTGAAGGAAGCGCTCTTCTTCACATTCTTTCTTTTCTTTTTGGAGGATAGATTCAATGGGAACTGTGAAGATACCAAATAGTTTTCTATGTCAACAAACCATGGAGAGAGAACTAAAATGGAAAATAAGTGTTCATATAGTAACTAATCATCAACCATTCCCTCTTCACCTGAATGTAGATTTACTCTGGACAAAAAGTCTGCAAAAACATTTTCCTTACTAGGCTTTTCAACAATAGTTAGATCAAATTGTTGTAATAAAAGTAACCATCTTATAATATGAGCATTCACATCGGGTTTAGTCATTAAATATTCGATTGTAGCATTGTCAGTATGGACAAATGTTTGATAGCCTGTAATATAATGCCTAAATTTTTTCAATGAACGTACAACAACCAGGAGCTCCTTTTTGGTCACTGTGTAGTTCAGTTCAGCCTTTGACAGATTCTTATTGATAAAGTAAATGGCATAAGGCAATTTTTCATTTATCTGACCTAGGACCGCTCCTATGGCTTTGTGTGAGGCATCAAATTGAATGTGGAAAGGAAGGGCCCAATTTGGGCCTTAGAGAATCGATGCAGTGTTTAACTTGTTCTTCAGGATGTCCAAGGCACCTTGACAGTTTTTTGACCATATAAATTAGGAGTCTTTGGCCAACAACCCAAACAAAGGAGAGGCCAACTTGTTGAAGTCCTTTATGAACCTTCGGTAGTATCCAACTAACCCTAGGAAACTTCTGACATCTCTCTTCTTTTGAGGAGGTGGGACCCTTTGGATGATAGCTATTTTGTTTGGGTCCACCTGCAGTCCTTGCTGAGATATTGAATGACCTAGAAACACCTGCAGTCATCAACAATTCACATTTCTTGGGACTGAGAGACAGGTTCAACTCAATGCATTTGTGAAGAACCTTACTTATGTTGGACAAATCCTCCTTGAAATCACCCCCATAAGGTGTGAAATCATCCATATAAATTTCTACCGCATCATGGACCAACTCAAAAAAGATACTCAAGACTACTCTCTAAAAAGTGGTAGAAGCATTGCATAGGCCAAAAGGAAGGACCCTATAGGCAAAAGTGCCCCAAGGACAAGTGAAGGTGGTTTTATCTTGGTCTTCTAGGCTAATATGGATTTGATTGTACTTGTTGAATCCATATAGCAAAGAGAAAAACTTTTTCCCTGCCAGGCCATCTAACACTTGGTCGATGAAAGGTAGAGGGAAATGGTCCTTCTTTGTGGCCTTTTTCAACTCCCTATAATCGACACAAATCCTCCACTTACCATTTTTCTTGGGAACTAACACCAAAGGAGAGACCCACTCACTATCGGAGATAGGATAAATGAATCATGCATCTAACAATGTTTGCAATTCTTCTTTGACTATATCTTTAAGTGTTGGATTCATCCTCCTTTGGGCTTTTCAGACAAACTTGAAACCTTCCTTGATATAAATATGGTGAGTACACACTGAGGGGTGTACTCCCTTCATTTGTTTGTAACTCCAAGTGAAGGCATCCAAATGTTCCTTTAGCATGTTGGACAACTTCTCCTCTTGGAGAACAGAAAGAGAAGGATTGATTTTGAAAGTTCTCTACGGACCGAATTCTATGGTTTTGACAAGGAGAGGGTTGAAATCAGCCAAGTATAGATCAATTGGATGGTTGTTCTAGGTTTCCTTTACTACTTCTTCTAGGGAAAATGTACTGGGGGTTGGACTTTGGAGTAGGTGTTCAATAAAATTATCTTCATCCTATTGTCCTCCTCCGATGGTTGTTTTTAAGGTACACAGTTGGGAAAAATAAAGTTCATCTTCTTCCTCCTCTTCTAGCCATAAAGGTAAATCATGTTATAGAGATGACTGAGTAGGAGGGTATAGGACTAACTGCTTACACATATGCCCATTCTTAATGGTCATATTCCCAACTCTGCAGCTGATGTAAGCATCAACAGTGGCCTACTAGTGCCTCCCAAGGATGAGAGGGTAACCAGTAAGCTTACCATTAGGCTGGAGAACTAGGAAATCTATAGGGTACTCCAACGATTCAATGGAGACCATAACATCCTCCACAATCCCTTCAAGAATCACTGTGGAGCGGTCTACAAGCTGCAGGACTATTGTGGTCTCTCTCAATGAACCTTGGAGGTTGAACTTGAGCATGGTGTCTTTGGTCGTCACATTAATGGTGGCCCCAAGATCGATCAACATGTGTGGGAAAATGGTGCCATTAATGTGCACATCTACTACAGGGCTTCCAGGGTCCAAATACTTTGGACAGATTACCTACCCCAGCATTAAGTCACACAGTTGTCCAATGACATTAATGGTAGGGGCATCTCTTTTTTGCTTCCCTGGATGTTTGAAACAGTTGTCCTTAATCAACTTATTGTAAATGTGTACATGCTTGATGGCTTGCAGAAGTGGAATCTTTACCCATAGGTTTTTCAATTCTCCCAGAAGTTTAGTCTCTTCTGGGGTAAGCTGGAGTGTTTGAGTTAATCTCTTAGGAAAGGGTGGATTTACTTTAAGAATGCTTTCCTCTCTTTCTTCTTCAACTTCCTTAGGTGGAGGTGGAGGTTGGTTATCCTGGAGAACTCTCCCAGATCTCAGGTTAATTTCCTGGATCTCCACAATTTAAGTTGGATATGATGTCTCTCCACTGTATACTTGTTGTGCCTATCTGTTGTTTGGGTTTGGATTTGGCTGGGAAGACATCTAGGATTTTCTAGGTAGAGCAGAGTGTAACAACTGTAGTTGGGTAGGTGGTGAAGGCAATAATGTAGGAAACATTTTTGTACTGGGTGCTCCACCCCTGGGGCGGTGCATTTCACTGAGGTTGTGGTAGAGCATATGGTTGAAATGACTAGCTGGCTGGCTAGGAATGATACTAAGGTGCAAAGGACTAAGGAGGAGGTGTAGACCTGGAAGGATGAGCAGGGGGTCCCCAAGAAGCTATGGATGTGGGTTGGTTAGGGTTGTAATATGTATGGGATGACCCTTGCATACCCTATTGGTATGGCCTATGCCCATGAGGTCTCCTTTGGTTTATGTAGCAGAGCTACTCAGTGACCCCTTCAGCTCCTTGATATATAGCTTTGAGTCCAGGCAAAGAAGGGTACTTGTTTGTGGAGTTGTTATCTTCATAGACTGAGAAAATTTCAATATAATTTAATGGGCATTCATTCCTAGGGTGCCTCTTGGTGCATCTAGGACAAAAAATGGCCAAGGCTCTCTCTACTTCCTCCTTCTTTCTCCTAATGTGCATAGTGTCCATCTGTAAGGTAAGGGTTTGCAACATCTCACTCTTGAAATCTTCCAGCATGTTTCCAATTTCACCCTTGATGGATGAATTGGAAGAGGATATATTGACCATAGGTTGACTCCCCCTACCCTTTTTCCTAGCTGCCCTAGAATGGTTTCTAGGGATAGCCTTGATATCCTCATAGGGTAACTGGTATATATCTCCTCCTCCTAACAAGTGTAGGGTATCCAAAAGGTCTACCCTTACTCCTCTAAGTAGGACCAATTTTAGTGACTCAAGGTCAACTATGCGCTTGGCCCTTCTGTAACTAAGCTGGAATCTTTCTTCATAATCCTCTAGGGATTCATCATTACCTAAGCTCATCCTAGAAATTTCCCCTTTAGTATCCTTACACCTACAGTAGTCTCCATACTTGTTGTTGAAGGCTTGATGCATCTGATCCAAACTTGTGATGTTATCCCCAGGTAAACCCATGAACCAATGCAAAGCTACATCCTTGAGGGTAGATGGAAATAGTTTTAACTTCTGCTCATCATTTGTGTAGTCATAGGTTCGGCATATAACTAAAAAATCAAATAGGAAAGTTTCAGGATCTTTTGTGGTTAGGCCATGGAAAATAGGAAGGGTAGAGGGACTTATATTTTTCATCTTAGTGTCCCCATTAGTTTCCCTAATGGGGAAGGCAGCCTCAACTCTCTCTCTATTCCCTCTGTCATTTCTATTTTCAGCCATTGGCTCAGTGGGAATGGGTTCTTCTTCTTCTTCTTCCCCTGTAGGTTCTTAAAATATGTCTGGTTGCTCACCTAAGGGTTCCTCCAGTTCACAGCCACCGAAGAAGAGGGAAGGTTGGTTATTTGATGCAGTGGGGGTATTTGGAAAAAAAATTCCTAAGTTATTCGTATACCTATGAGGCATGAAAGGAAATTTTTTTGGTTTGGTTTTGTTTTTTTTTCAAACTTTGGGAATTACTTTGCAAAATTGAAATTGTAGATTGAATGAAAACTATTGACTTAATGAAAAACTAATTGCTGAGTTGAAATCTAACTTGAAGAATTGAAATTGCAAACTGAATGAAAACTACTGACTGAATGAAAAGATTAACTAGTTGATTGAAATCTAACTTGTAGAATTGAAATTGCAGACTGAATGAAAACTATTGACTAAATGAAAAGGATAACTACTTGATTGAACTCTAACTTGCAGAATGGAAAGGAAAGAAAATAATGCAGAATGGAAAGGAATGTAAAGAATTCAGAATGAAAAGGAAGCAAACTAAATTACTTTTGCAGAAATAAAACTAATGGCAAAAAATTAGAAACAAGAAATAGAAGAAAGAATTCCGTAATCACATATTACTCAGACACCTTCCTGGCAATGGTGCCAAAGAGTGATGAGCACCAGAATCGCAGCAAGAATGTTGCAACTCCTAGAGTTACTAGCTTCACTATATCAACTCGAGTTTCGTACAAACATGGAGGTGACAGTGTTGTATACACAAGTAAAAGTGATGGTTCTGCCTTTTTTCACTGTTTAGTTGGCAAGAGACCACTAGGGTTTCCAGCCAGACTTCTATGGATTCAAATAAGATTGGTTCCTTGATGAAAGAAATAGAAATCTACTCTAAGAGAGAGTTGATCTACTACAATAATGAAAAATATTGAAATTCAATGCTAAGGCACACCATTTCCTAAATAACTGTTAAGAGCTATGCTTTGCAATAATGCTAAATTAACATGAACAAAACACTACTATCCTAAGCATGAAAGTAAAAAAATCAAACATCATTGTTATGCATGTAAAGGATTGAAATAAATCTGTTTTGTCCTTTTATTCTTTTTCATGAAAAATCAAGTGTACAAGCTAATCTCGTTTGGTGATGTGGCAGGTGGTTTAGGGGTGCTTATGGATGGCTGGAAGGTTCAGGAGATGGTTGGAAGGTTTGGGAGACCCTTGGGTGACCTTGGGAGGCTTCCTAGAGGTTTTCCCTCAATTTAGCCTCAAAACAGGTCACTACAGGAAGACCTACAGGATTCCCTGTATTTCTACCAAATACAACCGTGAGAAAAACTATAGGTGTTGGAGGTGATGGAAGGCTTATGGAAGGTGGTTGATCGGTGAAATGGAGTGAGAAAAGGCCTAGGATCACTCAGAACCCAAAACCAAGTTTACGAGATGGTTGGATTCGCTCAAAATGCTTGAGGAAATTTCTATGTAAAATGATGAAATTGGTGAAGGTTTTGATGGAAACGAGGAATGTCTATGGGTGGATCAAGTTGGAAGGTGGTTGCTTGATATGAGATCTCTTTCTAATTTTGGAGCACCTTCTCTACATCAAACATGTGTAATTCCCAAAAAGTCTTGTAAACAAGAAGAATTTTTATGAGCTAGAAAAGTAGAATTTAATGAACTAATTGTCTACCTTATGCATGAGGAAATTGATGAATAAAATGGAATCATGGATGAGATCTACTACAATAATGAATATATAAGAGAATCTGGAAATGAAATCCTACTTTGCAAAGCTGATCAAATGTTAGTTTGAGTACAACAAACTCTAAATCTTATGAAAGAAATGGAAATCTGTATTTTTGGGGCTACATAAGGGTCTTTTCCTCAAATAATGATCCCATAAGGAAGAAGTGAGGCTAGGACACCTATTGAAATTTTTTTGATGCTTATTTCATCCCTTCTAACCTACTACTAAATTAAGGCACAAATGGAAGCAAACTAATAAACAATTAATCAAATCTACACTTTTTGCAATGAAATATTTCTAAAGACAGTTTAAGCATAAATCTATGAAACTAAGCTAAGCATAAAGATACAAGAAGAGGAGATTTTGTTGCTAGGGTTGGGCTCTAATGCAAGAGCTTCATCCCTCTGAGTTAACTCAGTACTGGATCAAGAAAAAACTCATTCTTATTACCAAAACAAAAAATTATAGCAAAGTCTTCTTCGAGTCTGGAGATCGAAAATAACTAGAGTTTTTGCAATAAAAATTTGAATCTTAATGATGCTCTAGGCCTCTCTACTTATACAATTGAAGTCCCCAACAAATTCCTTCAATTTATGGAGGTTCGACTCCCAAAATCATGATGAACTAACTCTTTACCTATCACTTGCTCGACTACCTTCTAATATTTATGACTTGGCTGCTTGCACTCCAATCTACTATGATTAATGGTTGAATATTAGCATGGAGGAGGATTAAATGAGGAGGATTTACCTCCTACAATCACTCTCCCTTGTCCCATTCAAGTTTCAAACCTTAGTCTTGCAAAAATTCCTTGATTTTCTCTTCCAAACCTGCATTCAATGCATATTAGTCCACTAGGCACAATATCTCACTTTAACTCATCTCATTAAACAAAATATAATCAAAACATGTAATAAGTTGTGAGAAGAGTTGGTTTGACTAAGCTAGGAGGTGAATTAAGGCCCATATAATTACCCAATAATGAGGCCCATCACATTGCATTGCTCCAAATTCCGCAACCTTATGTGTGATGTCAATGTAAAACCATATCATATATGAGCCACTCTCTAAACCATAGAATGAGCCACAAAATCATATAGTGCAATGTGTTGTGTGATAGCATCATATTAGAGCCATTTCTAGGATTAAACCAATTGACAGCTCTTTTCGAAATAAGACAACACCATTCTTTAGAACGAATGATGTCAAATGTGAGTTAGAATAGCGAACCAAGAAAAATTGATTAGCATGATTATCTTTGTTATGACCATTTATCAAATAAGGCAAAGACTCAATAGTGCGAAAGACCAAGCCATTGTAATGATCTTGATTTCATACAGTCCTAGTGGTAAGATAGCAGTGCTATAAATCTAAGCCACCATATCGAATTATCAAGTCATAGTATTGTAGCTACAACGTATGTTTTTCTCTGCTGACTAATTCGTGTCACTAAGTATGTTCCACAAATGTGTTATAAATTCCACTATAGTGTGATAGTGAGACACAAAATCCATGAGTTACCACAATGTATGGAGCAATGGTAAATATGGAAATATAACGAGCCTTCGAAATCATGAACGAGTCACCATAGTCATATTATCATTGTATGAGAAATTTATATTCGAGCTTCATATAATTTCTGAGATTATAATGTAGGATGTCCATAATTCCATTCCAATCATAATAATATAAGTTGGGTCAAAATGGCAAGACACAAGCGCAAATTACAAGCTTTTCTACAATGATATAATCACAGGGTCACGAGCAACAAGTTAATGATCCAAACCACAAAATTTTCACTGTGAGCCTTGCGAGTTATACATGGAGCCTTTGAAAATGGTGAACCACTAAGATATGTATAAGCCTCATTGAGACTATTTATAGGTCATATGAGCCATTGATCCATAGTCCAGTTAAGTGAGTCTAGGCTATAAAAATATTCCCCAATCTGGATTAGGAAAAACTTTGATAAAAATAGAAACCAAAATAAATTTTACTCAAGCCATTCGAGGGATCTGAGACAAGCCAACAGAGTGATCTTGAAAACCTCATGATTTATTCCTTTAGCTTTTATACTTTTTGGAAATTAGGAGGTTTTTTAATTTTATTTTAGATTTCCCCTCATGATAATTACTCGTGAGTATACCAACATTATTATTATTATGTTTACCTTCCTCATCAAGCCATTACTAGAAAACATGAAGATCATAATAGACATAAAAATATCAGATATAGGGTCCAAGCCAGGGAAAAACCCCTCCAAGGTGAAATCCTAGAAAAAAACTCATAGAATTAGATCAAATGAGATATCCAAGACCCATAACCGAGAAACCTAGAAAACAAAATCTCTTCATATAGAATGAGATCAAATGAGATATACAATACCCATAACCACAAAATTTTCCACCTCTAGATGCCAAGTCAAATCATTCTTCCTTCCGACAGATTCACTACCAACAAGAGATGTACCAAGGTAGACCTTCTTCTAGACTTCGACCTTCTTTATCTTCTTTATCTTCTTTGCAATATTTTAGACCAAAAACATGTAAGTTTGTGTGTCCAAATGAGCTCCATCTATCCTCTATTATACAGTTTAGAAGGGTGTGAATAGACATGTACATTAGGGTAAGGCTAACTTGACATGTAGGCTCACTTGGCATCTAGAGTGTTTTTTGTCCCAAAATTTACATTTAAACATTTCTTTCTCTTTCTCTTTTACAATAGGTCGTATTGCACTGAAACTATCAAAGATCCAAGGAAGCAGAAGTACCAAACTTTTTCAACAAGGATCAGATCACATATCAACAGTCCATGTGTCATGGTCATCCCATTATGGAAGTTGTGTATTGTAAATGATCTTAGTAAAACCTTGAGTCTATGTAACAACCTAGGTAAGCCTATAATTTGATGACGAATTCCATCCTAGGAGGTTTTTTAACCTCACTAATTACTTTTGCTTTTAGACATAGCTAATCAGAAGAGTTTTTTCCCTCTAGCTTAAACCCCAAAGCTAGGGTGAAATTTATTGTTGAATTATTAAGTGAGTCTTAGTGTTTCTAGTCGAGTCTGATGTAGAAGTGGTTTGGGAATAATTTAAGCTAATTGGCTTAATTATTTTATTACAAATCACTTGGTTTACTAGATCATATTGTGTCGTAGATGGATTATGTGTCTTGAGGGTCTAAGCCAAATGTGTATTCCCTTTTTGAGTCTTGTAAATGAAAAATATTATGTATTAGAGGGTTGGAAAAATAATTAAATCCCCTCATGTGTAAATTAATTAATTTTCCTGGCAAAATAAAATTAAATCAAAAGCCATAGAATTAATTAATTAGAATCAAATTAAATTGTCTTAGGAAAATAAATTCTCCAAATGGAAAAATTCATGGGTCTTAAAAGAGTCAAAGTCAATGTTTTGAGGAAATTAGTTCAAAATAATTAATTTTGAGCTAAATAAAATGGAATTAAATGATAAACTCGAAAATTCCTTAAAAATAAAAAATCAAGGGCCAAGATTAAAAGATCTTGAAGTGTTTATTAACAATCAAGATTGTTTTGACAAGGATCAAAGAAACTAGCTATTATTTTTTCCATTTGGAGGATTTATGTATCAATTAGAGAGTCAGTTGAGTCTCTAGCAATCTTGATCTCTAGCTAAAATTGTTGTTGAAGCATTTTGTAAACTATTGTCCTGCTAGGAACTATTTTTCTACTATAATAAAAGACTTTGGGGTGAAACTCAAGGTGTTCTTGTTCGTTGATCTGTGGTATGTATTTCCTAGGGCCTTCCTATGTGGTGCTTTATAATTATTATTTTGATACATAATGTTTGCAAGTACTCAAACTTTGGTCTCCAAGTTCACAAACTGTGGGCAAGGGTTACTTTGCTTGGGTCCTTAGTTTTTATACGGTGGGATAGGATTGTCGCTATGACTATAGTGAGCTTAAATTTTCTCAAGAATTTTAACCATTCTTTTAAGCAAAAAAATATCATAAAAAAAATTATTTTTTCAAAATCTATTTTAAAACCCATGTATATTTTGTAAAATAATGTTGTACTATTAATTGTAAATTATTTTTCTAACTTGGCAGAGGGTTTTATATCTATTTTGTATATATATGGGGTTTGGTATTGTAATTTCATTTTTTGCAGCTTAGATCAAGGAGTCAAGTGAAAGAAGAGTTAGACCTAGGACTTTGAGGGGTTAAGGTCTAAAAGTTCATATTTTTCAAGCAACAACTTGATCCCAAAGTTTTAACGAATTTCAACCAAAGGATCTTCAAGGCTTTGGGCCTAGGGTTTGACCTCTAAACCCTTATTTTTCTTCAGTTTTGTTAGAACAATAAAATTATTAACAATTTAGTCATAAAATCACATAATAAATGGTCAAAATTGGTCAAAGTTGATAAAGCTTGATTTTCATGAGTTTTGGTCTCTTAAGTATCTGAAACTTCACATTGATCTAAAAAAATTTCTCGCTTGAAGTTTTTGTGTAAATCATTGAATCAAGGCTACAAATGTTTTTGAAACAAATACTTAAAGAGGGCCAAAATTTTCAAATTTTTAATTTCGACAAAATTTTACTATTTTTGGATATATTGGGAATTGACCTAGGATTGTTAGCTTGTTCATATGTTACTCTTTTACTACTCCAATAAACATATCAAACCTGAAATTTTCTATGTTATACCTTTTAAAAGCCCAAAAATTTGATTTTTCAAGTTTGGTGAATTTTCACTATTTTTAGGCATTTTGGGTATTGGTGTTGATATCATTAGCTTGTTGATTTGTTATTTACTCATTGCTGTAATAAATTTTTTAGATATGAAATATCACCGAATACATCATCACAAAGTGGGATAAACAAGTTAAGTTACATTTGCTGGTCATTGGAAATTTTTATATTTCATGTGTTGAACAAATTTCATGGTTTGAGGTAGTTTCTCATCACTATCATAACATTGATAAAGTTTGAAATCTTTGAATTACTATTACTGATTTAAATTGTCACAAATATGAAGTTGGCTTATTACATCTTGGTTGCCTAAGTTTGCACTCTTTCATAAGCTCTATGGCTTTAATCTTGTGCCATTTAATTGGATAATTGTTATAATCCTAAAAAGTTTTGTATCTTAAGTTCATTGGTTATTTGGAAACTTATGGAATATTGTTGAAGTTTACACTTGTATCTTTAAGCATTTGTGTCGTTTAAGGATTGTCATATTAATATTGTTAAGTACTCTTTCTATAAGAAGATTCTCACTAAGTAATGAAATGCTCAAACAATCTTAACTCAAGGAAAATCTCACTCATAATATCTTGCATAAGCATACTAGATCTAGACTACATTACTTACCTCCTAGCATAAGCTAGGTTGATAGAATTATAGGGAAACTCTTCTTATTGGCTTGAGGGGCCTCAAAAACTCTACGATGGTTAACACAGTGACCTTGCAATCGTCAAAGCCACAATCTCTACAACATTGGAGGCATTATGTAATAGAAGCACAACAAAAGGTATCATTAATGAGGCCCTAGTTTATTTCCTGTTGGCCTCCTTCCCATAACCTACCTTGGAGCCCAACTTCAAAATAGTTTAGGGAAGGTTACATTTAGATTAGGCATATAACCAAAAGTAACCAATATCACTACATCACATTTAGGTCATATTATTTTCATATCATTTAGGTTAGTCAATCATCTCATGAAGTTGGTGTCCATCCGGTCATTTGGTTCCAATTTAATATAAGAAAGAATTTGTGACTTCATTAAGGTGTCGGTTTCATACTTTGAAATCTAATTGAATTAATAACCTTTCTTAAATTCAACCAAGTGGCTAGGCCACTCATCCATGTCTCCCAAACAAGTTGGTTTCCAACTTGTTTTCCTTCACCTCATCCCATAGTGACTACCCCCCATAGCCTATTGTTGGGAGACAACTAGAATGGAGTAGAAAGGGATCATAGTGATAGTCCCCATCTTGAGCATTATCACAGTGCCTGTAAAATTCGAGTGACAACATTTTTTGACACCATTGTTAGGGACGAGTTTATCTTGTTTTCAGGGTTAATGACATTATAATTATTTTTCTCCCATTTTTCCATTCAGCCCTTTTTTGGGTGCAACCCAACTTGGCCTAGATTTTGGTGAAGACTCTGCAATTTTTGGAGTAGAGTGCAAAGTAAAGAATGCAATGGAGCACAAAGTGGATTGTACAATGGAGCAATGGAGCACCAAGTGGACCGCGTAGTAGATATACCGCATGGTTTGGGGACTTCGAGGTGGGCTATAGCTTCTCCTTTTTGTAAAATAATGTAATGTTGTTAAAGTTCAATGGTTTTCGGACAATATTTTCTTGTATTAGGAAGTCCATGGTGTGTGGAACATGGTAATGTAATGACGTACCCTCGATGTAATAATATATATAGGGTAAACTAATAAGAAGAAGAATCATCTTTATGGTCTAGAATTATGTTTATGGTTGAATTATTGTGATATGTGGTTTGTGGTGAAGAAAAGGCTCTACAGCTAAGTGTGCAGATGACCTGCAACTTAGTGCATGAGTCAAGAGCTATTTGTTATACAAGAATTATTATAAGCAATAGTTCTTGTGGATGTAGTCCCACATTGGGGATGAACCGCAGTAAAATTTGAGTCTTCATCTATTTATTTTCTTATTACCTGTTGTAGAAGAACAATTTATTATAGTTGCATTGTATTATAGTGTAGTGGTGATTATGGGTTTATATGATATGTTTATGTGATTAAATGAATGTGGAAAAGTAATATATGTATGTAAAATATAAAAGAACGTAAAAATACCACATCACATCATCCGTCAAGGGTGAAAAAACCTGTTTCTACATCCTCCCATAGTCACTGGGTGAGACTGAGATCTACTTGCAAGTCATTGCCGAAAGGGCCAATGATTCGGACGAGAGTTCTTACAACTTAGACTCAGATGAAGAATTAGAGCACTGGCATAATCGACTACATGAAGTAACCATGTGGAGTTGTAACATGATGACCCGGTCACTGCTTTGTGTGTCGTCAGAGGTAAGAAATCTACCCACTTATGATGGGTTGAATGATGTGGATGTGTTTTTGGATGCATTTGAGAGGGAAGTACCAGAGAAGCAGTGCTTCCAGGCTTTGGAGTGGGCACTGCATGCTACACCTATGAGATGGTGGGGTATGCACAAGTGTAGTTTTTCCAATTGGCACAAGTGTAGGAGGATGATTTGAACATGCTTTGGGAAGCCAAAGGTATGAATGATAGACAAATATGATGGGAAGGATGATCCACACACACACTTGGCCAAATGGGCCAAGGCTTATGGAGCGAAGCCCCAACTTGAACGGGTGAATTTGTTTTGTCATGCCTTGGATGTCATATATTAAGCCCCTATACACCAGGAACCAATCCCAGAGAAAGAATAAATGAATCTGACCATATCTTGTAATGCATTGGAAAGAATTACCACTCCTAAAATTCTAAAGATAGAAGGACATATCAAAACAAAAAATGTTCAAGAAGTGAAAGATCACATTGAGCATCAAGAAATGAATCCAGCCATATCTTGTAAGGCATTGGAAGAAATTACCACTCAAACTCTCAAGATATAAGGACATATCAAGAAGAAAAAGGTTCAAGCAGTGAAAGATCACATCGAGCATCAACAACAAGTTCTCCAACTTTTAAAGGATAACACCACTTTGGTGCAAAATCAAATGAAACAATAGGTAGATCAACATCGTAGTGAAAAATGTTTTGATGCAGGTGATTGGGTCTTTTTACTTCTACATCTCAAGCAAGCTATTTATGAGAAGGAAATGTTCGCAATACTACATGCAATTAAGAACTGGAAACCTTACCGTATGGGAAGACACTTCAAGGTAAAATGGATCATGATAGTCTTAAATAATTTTTAGAACAACTATTATCTTTAGAAGAATAGAAAAATGGGTCACAAATATGTTCGGTTATGAATTTGACATCATCTATAGAAAAGGGAAGCAAATGTTGCTGCAGATGCCCTCTCAAGAGGATGTGGAAGCATTGTTTTGTGTTATTTCTATTATCCAACCAGATTGGATAAATGAAGCAAGGGATGAATGGAAGAAGGATGAAGAAGTATGGCCACTCATTCAAAAGTCACAGAAGATCCCAATTCAAACAATATTGCCAGAACTTGAAGAGGAAGGAAAAATCATATTGGAACCTAGAGCAGTCACAAAAGCAAGAACCTGGCAGCTATGAAATCGATCAATTTCAGAGTATCTCATCAAGTGGAATAACTTATCCACTGAATATTCCACATGGGAGGACAAGAATTTTATACAAAAGCATCAAGAACTACTCAAGTGTTGAGGACAACACTTTTTGAAAGAGAGGGGCATGTTAGGCCCCTATACTACTAGTGTAACCCCTTATTGTTATTAGTACAACCCCCTTATTATATTTGTGTACCCATGTAGTCCCCATATTATACCATTGTGCCCCATAGAAGCCCACTATTTTTATTATTGTGCCCTTAAATTATTATTTTTATGTCAGATCTGATTATATTATGACCCCTTAGACTCCTAATATAGAAAGGAGGTCTTTTCATTCATATCATCTAAGAATTTTTCATTTGTGTAATGTAAAGGAGGTTTCCCCCTTGAAGAGGCTTATTTCAAAGGCGTTGATCTATATTTTCTATCTTTTTGTGAGTTGGTTTCATAACATCATCCTAATGAACTAGTACTTGGAGACAGAGCTTCGCCATGGCACAAGTGAATGGGATATTCTACGCGAAGGATTCATAATGAAGTTTAGCTTCGTTTAACTATATTGGCGAAGCACTACATGAAGTTAAAGCAACAATCTGTAGGATACTGCAGGATCCTTTGGATCTGGTTCAACCCGTTTGGACCACTCAGCTGAGCCACACACTGGAATGATATAATGTGACTGCTGAATAAGAAGACAAGGACCCATGAGATTAATATCCGTGAAATTGAGGGTCACCATGAGATCGAGGAACTGTATATTGAGAACCCTGATATAACCACACCACTGAAAATGCAACAGGTAAATATTGGTACGGAGGTGGAGCCTAAATTCGTGAAGATTGGAGATTACTCGGATGATGCAATGATAGATAAGGTCGATGAATTTCTCTGTGAATACCAGGATTTGTTCCCTACCAAGTTCATGGATTTAAAGGGGATCACATTATGAAGATCACATTAGAACCTGATGTGAAGCTGGTTAAGAAAAGACCTTACCATCTCAATCTGAAGTATAAGGAGAAGGTCCACTTAGATCTAGACAAGATGCTCGTGGTATGCATCATTGATCCCATAGAAGAATCTGATTGGGTGAGCCCAATGGTGGTACAGGAAAAGAAGTAGAAGGATGAAATAAGGATATGCATAGATCTCAGGAAGTTGAATGATGCTTGCACACATGATCCTTTCCCGACTTCGTTCATTGAGGAGGTATTGGATAATGTAGGTGGCTAGGAAGCATATTCCTTCACTGATGGGTTCTCTAGGTACCATCAGATCAAAATCGCGCCTGAATATAGGAGCAAGATGACCTTCATGATTGAATGGGGATGTTTCTAGTACATTGTAATGCCTTTCGGAATGAGCAATGCGCCTGCAATTTTTTCATGCGTAGTCATTGCTGCATTCAAAGAATTCATTCATAAGTTTCTGGAGGTGTACTTTAATGATAGGACTGTGTTTGGGCTGGTGAAATGCCATATGGAAAGTTTTCACTTGATGCTAGATACTTGTCGAAAGTACCAAATTGCGCTCAATCTAAGGAAATTCTTGTTTTGTGTTCCTTTTGGGACTCTACTAGGTCATGTGGTTTGGAGAGAGGGATTGATGGAAGATACCATGAAGATCGCAGTGATACTTAACTTGGAGGCACCGAGGAGTGTGAAACAGTTGTTCACAACCTTAGGACATACTGGGTATTATAGGAAGTTTATCAAGGGCTATGCCCAAATCACCACACCTATGGAGAAGTTCTTGAAAAAGGATGTCACGTTTTCTTGGAACAAGGACTGTCAGAAAAGCTTGGATGTATTGAAAGGAAAAATGGTCACCGTGCTGATTTTAGTCTTCCTAGATTGGAAGAAGGAGTTTCATGTACATGTAGATGCATCATGTATAGCACTGGGAGTAGTACTGACAGAGGCTAGTGGAGGAGAATTGGACCATCCTATAGCATTCACATGCAAGAGGTTATCCAAGACTAAGAAGAACTATTCCACCATCGAGCGCGAAGGGTTAGCCATGGTATACGCGCTTCAGAAGTTTAGACACTATTTGTTGGGTGGACATTTTAAGATGTATACAGATCATTCTACATTGAAATACCTAGTCAATAAGCCTGTGTTGGGGAGGGGAATCTGTAGGTGGTTGTTATTATTCTAAGAATATGATTTTGAATTTATTATGAAGCCTATACGACTGAACATGGGACCACACCATCTGTCACGCATCAAAACAGGGGAAGTGTCCACTAATTTGAAAGAGGGATTGCCTGACGCACAATTATTTGTCGTGTGCATCGCAGATGATCACTTTGAAGACATCATACACTTCCTAACGGTAGGAACCACCCCAAAATGTTACACCATCCAGTAGAAAAAGGAGTTAGTGGTACGTGCGACAGACGTTTTTGTCATTACCAGACATCTGTACAAAATGGGATTTGATGAATTATTATGACGATATGTATTAGAGTTTGAAAGGAGCAGTATCCTCATGGACACTCATGGGGGCACCGTGGAAGGGCATTATGCAGGAAGGGTGACCGTGCAGAAGATTCTACGTGCAAGGTTGTAGTGGCCAACCCTCCATCAGGATTCAAAAGCTTACTGCAAGGCATGTGATATGTGTCAAAGGATTGGCAGACCATCGTGGAGGGATGAGCTACCTCAAAACCCGTAGATGACGTTACAACCTGTTGTGACCACCAACAACCCCCCTTTTTATTTAGTGTTATTACTAATACTAAATAAAAGGGGACCCTTAGTCAAAAAAATTCAAAAAATCAATTAGTGATTGTATTTCCTTTTCAATAAAACTTCTCAACATTAGCTTAAGAGAAGACCCTTACGAAATCTAAAAAACTTAAGTTTTGTGATGAAGGAAGGTAAAATCACTCCTTAAAGGATATCACATCGCAGAGAGGATGATAGTATGCCTACTTACAAGCTAAACTCCAAAATCGCGAGAATGCGATGCGAAACTGCACAAGGATAAACATATATCGCATCACAGGTCTTAGAAGCGCACTTATGATTAAAAATCAGAGAAAATGTCGATTTGCGATAGTGCATATCACAAGATCGAACGTCACAAGAAATTTCCTAACAAAAAATATGCACATCTTACAATCATGCGATATTGCGACATGCGATACTGCGACACGCGATATTGCGACTATGCGATATTGCAAAATTACAATAAAGCGGCAAAGCAACCTCGTAATAGGACAATAGAAAGACTCGTGATATTGCAATGTTGTGATCTACGATTATGCGATATTGCGATCTGCGATATTGCAAAGCAAATCACAAAATTTCTCCATCGTAGATTTCTCGGGTCCACTATCCAAGAAAAAAACTTTTTCCATAAAAACGAGATTGGTTATGTGCTTTAATGCTCATTAATGAAGTAGTTTCCAATTGTTAATGAAATGTGGTTTCATGTTTATCAAGAGCCAGTTCACGTAAGGTGATATACTTTTGCATGTCTTTGGCATTTATAGCTTTCCCGTCACTGTTCCTTATCATTACTTTCACCTCACTTGTAAACTGCAGGAATGAAGAACGAAAAGCTATAGAAAGCAGTAAATAGGAAGCTATGGGTAAGAAAGGCAAAGCTCCAATGTCTGAGGATAAAGAAATAGCGCCCCTATACACAGACACCACATGCAACAGAGAAGTAGGTATTTCCACCTGGGAAGGCATGTATAATCTACTCGAGGAAGAGGATCCTAAGGTAACGGAATTTACGGCTTCTATAGGTTCATCAAGATCATCCGAAGAATCAGTTGCAGACTTAGCTTGTTCATTTCTGCACCGGGTAGCTGTAAGACCCAAACTTCTCCCCTACACGTACATGATTAAGTGGGTTCTGGATAGCATCGATATTAAAAACAGACAGTTTAAAACTCGGGGCCAAGGACTGATCGGCTCATTTGCTCAACAAGATTTGAAGCTTATGTATCATTTTCCAGAACCTCAGGCAATTTATAGCTAATAGTTCGTGGAGAAGTTTACCAAAGAAAATGAAGATTTGGTAGAATCCACTAAAGACTAGTCAAGGAGGGATGAACTGTTGAAAAATGATAAACATGGTATGCATAGTACTGGTTCCCTCACTTCCCCATATTTCTTTGCTGTTGCTATGATCTATAGGCTTTATGGGAGGCGAGATATTAATAAATTTTCATCTGAGTGGCTATCACTGTTGGATGCTGTCCTTATTTCCATCATTTTAGATTGGTCTAGAATAATGTCAAATAACTTAGCTACTACCATTATAAATTACCGTTCTAAAAGAGTTGCTTCCCAAAGAATTTATCCCCCATTTTATTTATCAGCATATGTGATGGGTGCAATTTTCTATGTTTCAAAGTTTCCTGTAATGGGGTGGAAATGGACAACTCAAGACCCTCTACCCATTCATGTTTATCATAAAGAGTTGTGGGATTCTAAATTCCCCCCACTTTTCTACAAAATTTTTCATGGAGTCATGTTACCCCTCTACAAGATATTATACGCCAAAGATGCTTGAAGATGCTCTCCAGAAGCAGAAGCAGACATACAAACAGTCGCGAAATGGTTTGGAGAGGAATTGTTTACATATGTTAGAGTCTTCGGAAGTGCCGCTTCCCCTCACATCTTACCTTTGTATGTTCCCGATAAACTCTTGGCAAGGGAAATTTCTTATCAAACCTACGAAGAAGGAGGTTTGACTAAGGATTTAAAGGATAAGAAGAAAGTTATATGGCCACAATTTCCTGTAGCCTGTGGGGCCTTCTCATTGTTTGATATAGGTCACGCTTTCAAAGAAGTGAACAATATAACCTGTCTACAATTATTCAAATTCACAGCAAGACCATTTGACCCTCATGATGTAGCTAAGAATTTCATTATCGCGGTTAAAATAAAAGTGTTCATCAAAGAAGCAGATCCTTTTGATGATGTGTTTCAACAAAAAAGCACGCTTGAAGAAAATCTAAATAAAGCTCAAACGCGTTTCTCTCCAACAAAGTTTCAGAGATTCAAGAGAGACAGGGAAAGAAGGCTAGCCAATATCCCTTTAGATAAGCTAAGCTTAGAACCCACAGGGGAACCCACTCCAAGCATTAGCCTCAGTGAAAGTTCTGATACAGATAAATCTAAATCCAAATCTGAGAAAGAAGTATCAGAACACTCTAAAAAATCTAAAAGTGACCATGGCAAGAGCGAAAGGTCAATAAGGGATACTGCCCAATCAAAAGAGCCTGAACAACAATAGGTGTTAACTTCTCCACAAGAAGGTCCTCCCATTCTCATCAGCCAACCACCATCAGATAGAATAGAGCTAGACAAAGAATGGTAGAACTTCAATGATATGATCAATCTTGAAGGCCAAAGCATAAAGACACCTGAAGGGAATGTACATGCAACAGAAGAAATGGTCACATGAACAATTGATGATATCTCAGACATGAAACACATCCCTATTACCCCATCCTCTGAACTTGTACTCAAGATAGAGGAAATTCCTCCTCTTGATGTATTTTACAGTCTGCAACATAAAGCAATAGTAAGAAGACAAAGGAAGAAGAGGAAATTGGAAAACGTGATATCACATGAAGTAGAGCAATTGGATGTCCTCTTACGAGATCTACTGATCCAACTGAGAATCTCACCAAATTATCCCAAATTGCAGGAGCTTATGCCTCTGCAACTATTCATAAAGCATCTACAATACAACAACTACTAAAAGAAAAAGAAGACATAATACAAGTTCTGTAGCAATAACTGCAACAAGCTAATGCTAATAACAAAGTACAGAGACAGCTTGAAAGACTATAGCAGGAATTCCAGTAGATGCAAATAGGCTATCAGAATAGTTTGGTAGAGAAAGACAAGCAATTACAGGATATACAGGAAATGTAGAAGGATGATCCCAAGCTCAGAGAATTCATCACAGAATCCATTTCCTTGAATGATCAATTACTACAGCAATAAGAAGCACTAAGCCAAAGAATATCGCAATGGAACTTGTATTGCGAAACAAGTGATACAATCATTAATCAAGTCATAGATTTACGACATGCTTATGATTTAGCTGATAAACGAGTGACTGAATATTTGGTTTGGCAGGAAACAGAAGAGGGAGAAAGAGCAGGCACACCAATAATAAATAACAAACATAAAGAAATGATTTTCGAAGAATGGGATACACAAATCAGAGAGGCTGCGCAAGCAGTGGAAGAAGCAACTACAATTGCCAATAGCCTAATTGATTGCATAAATGAGAATTTGCATAGAGCAAATTTACTCTCCGAAACCACTCCAGGATATCTGCCAAAATTACAGTAGCTACAATTGGAGTGGAGACAGAGGGCTCAAGAAAGGGCAGAATCAATTACAAGATTAACTAAGTTGAATTGAGAATCTTACTGGGCTTATTTAGTAAAACCTCACAACCAGTGTATGACTCTCAAAACCATCATCAATTCTGCCGAAAAGATGGCACCAGCTCTAGCAGATTCTATTTTCATAGGACAATTAAAGGCTGAAGTCGGCCAACTGACTTTGCTCAAACAAATGCTGAATGCTTGCGATATTAAGGAGCGGATATAGAAATAGTTAAAAGTTAGCCTTAGATTTGATTTTAGAATTAATTTTACTTTATTTTTTCCTAGAGAAAGTGTTAGCTCCTGCTGCAACAGGTATTCATTTTTCATGATTGGCATTTCACAGGCCAAATATGTTGTACTTTGCTTGCTGCAATGCTCCATATTTGCTCAAACAGTCTCCATATGAAGAAGGCTACTTCAAGATTCATTCAATTTCCTTCAAAATTTTGTAAAGTTTTCCTGGTATCGCTACTTCTAGTTAAAGGGAGCTCCAAACAGTTTAGTCTTGGTCTCCCTAGGTTTAAATTTCATGTTTTAGAATATAGAGATTGTAAGTCTGTCCAAACAGTTTAATCTTGGCAGACTCTTAGATAGGTAGAAAAACAGAAGAGTCCAACAGTTTAATCTGGGCTCTGGAAGAAATAAGGGTGGTATGTAGATAGGAAAGCATCAAAAGAAAAATGTATGATGGGTTTGCAAGTCTAAGTGCACCCCCAAGCAAAAGAAGAAAAAATGCTAGGAAAGTAGGCTGGGTAGGTAGTTCTGGGGCTGTTGAATTGCTGACAAGTTCCAAGTTTGCAGGCATCATATCATGCAGAACATAATCAGCAAAGATTTGTAAGCAAAAGGCTCAAATGAGGTATAACTAACTCCCCTTCTCTGCTTTCCCCCGATCATTAACTAACATCCCAAAAACAAGTCAAGATCTGCTTGACACCTCTTTAGTTCATCATCTTCATCACTCTGGTTGAGTAAAGATCTGCTTTACACAAAGCTGTTCCATTTCTTCTCCCGAAGTATGGTCCTACCCCCTGCAACAGCCTAAGTTCTCCCCAAACTTAGCGCTTTCTTACCATCTCCACACTAACCACTAACATTATTATATAGCTCCCTATATTTCCCGTCCCCGTATTAATTTTAAGTAAATTCCCCTATGTAATATCCCTCCCCTGGTTGAAAAATAACCATAGCAAGCCCCGGGAATTGTTTAGTTTATCAGAAACTAAGCAAGAGCCCGACCTCCTAACCACTTCCCAAAATACGATGGACTCCTTCCAAAGTATAAAACTCCCCCGAAGTACTCGGACCCCTTCCAAAACTTCAAAATCCCCTCACACCCACTTACTTACCTTTTCTCCTCAAAGCCGTTTTCGCATCGCAACCTCGCCATCTCACTTTCATGGCAAACAATGCCCATCCGTCCCTCGCCGATGCGACATCGCGAAATCGGCGATCGGCGATCGCGAGTGCCGAAGTGTCCAATCTGTTCACCCCTCCATCTCCACCGATGTGATATTGCGTAATCGCATATCGGCAGTCGCAAGCACCAATGTCTAACCCAATGATCCCCCTCTTTCCCCACCGACGCGATATCGCGATATCGCATCGGAACCTCTCCACCAACAGTTCATCCAGTACCTCACCACGTCGCGCTATACCAGGGACCCACTGATGGCGTCATCTACCATACAACTGACGCCATGCTTACTTCAGCAGCCAGAAAAGCCGAAAAATCTTCGCGCAGAAAGAAAAGTCGCACTTCGGAGCTCCAAATCAAGAAACAGAGGCAGTTTTCGATGCGCGAAGCGCTATTCACGCATCGCTACGGGAAATATGCCATTTCGAGGAATCTTCAGGGAATCTTCTGATTGTCGAGCCCACTGCGCGCCGAAAAAGCCCGAAAATCGCCCAAACGTGCCAAAGGATCCGGTTTGAAGACAACAGCAGATCATTCACAGAGTTTAAAGTGTATCAGATCAAATCAGTAGGTATCGAGCGTGTCAAAGAGTATTAGTCGATGGCAGAAACCATCAATGTAGCGGAAAAGTGTATCAGAGAATATCTTGAGCAGCGGCCCAAAGCAAGAGAAAATTGAATATCTTCTAGCAGATTCATAGGAGGAGAGGAAAATCACTTGAAGCTCTCAAATCAGAATAATTGCACATTCAAGTCACACCAAAGCCGAGCTGCAGCCCCAAAGCACATTCACTTCAGCAGCACTGCATCTGGTCCCCAAGGGCCACTTCGTCACTTGTTCCGATTTAGCTGCCCCCAGCGCAGTCAAAAAAGATTTACTTGCATTTAATTCCAGTAGCATTTAGATTGTTGAAGAGTTCTAAGCCGACCTATCAAGGTCAATTGTAATGATGTCTTCGTGATATTTTGTTTATAAATACCACCCGAAGCGATATTGTAAAGGGTTGGTTGGTTGGTAGTAGTAGTTGTTGGTCAGTTTCTTTTCCATCAATTTTCTCTGAGTAAAGACTCGCACTGTAACTGTCATATTTTTCATAATCAAAGGTTGCTGAAAGCATGGATTGCGAAACAACTTGTTTTTTTCTCTTGGCCAAGGAATGATCACAGAATTCCTGTGTCTCTGCATGATCCAATAAGTGTTCTTCCTCCCTGTTTATTTTATGTTTTTATCACCTTTCCACCTTTCTAAGTTGTAGGAAAAAAGAATAGCTTAAGATTTGTTTAAATGCACCTTAAGTTCAATTTCTGCACTTTTCGATGTTTTCTGCTGAAACAGTCATGAGCTAGAATTCTTAACTGCTCTAGTTTACCCTGTTTCTTTAGTATATGAGTGCATGTCTTTGGAATTCTTAACTGCTTTGGGATCCCACTCATCCACTTCTCCCCTTTGTCAGCATGATGAAATGATTCTCTTTTGCCTTTCATCCCTGATATTCATTCTGTACTTTCAACAGACTGAATATTGTATCCTGCGTGGCTATCCCGATCCGTATCCCCTTGTGACCAAGAAAACGCTCGCATGCCTCAATCTGTGACTCCATGCCCAATGGTTCAGAACTTATAACACTTTACTGTGCCTCTTTACTCGAGAATCCTACCTTCCTTCCAATCATAGTCAACATTCCCTTGAAGTCAGAAAGCTAGCCTAAAATCATCAACTAAGGTTGAATATAGATCAACTAAGGTTGAATCTAAAGGAGAGAGCCCTCTCCGATTGTAGGTGGGCTAGAACCTGCAATCAGAAGATTGGTTTGTAGTTACCTCGGCCGTATCCATAATAGGAGCCTAGGGACAACCTGAGTGATAACATAATGGCGACTCCACTGGGGAACTCCTCAGATAAATCAATGCAATCAATCTGCAGCTCTACAGTGGAAGAAACCGACTTGTAAAAGCCTCGGTCGACCTGTATCTCTGCGCACCATTGGGGATTCAAGCACACGGTTCATCTTTAAACCCCAATGGAGGAAGTGCTCCTATTTTTGAAGGCTTGTCATGTTTAATTCTGACCTTTGATGGTGGATAGAGATCAGGCACTTTAGAGTCCAGACATCCACCTAGCGACTCCACTTCAATTTCAATCAAAGGCTCTAGTGAGGAACGAACCAAATGTTACAGCCAAGTGTCCTATGTATTAACAACAAAAGAGAATGACCGAATCTTGGGAAAAACTTCCGATAGAAGAAGCTTTAGGAAAATGCAGAGAAATTTTATCAGAGTTTGAGCTTGGTGATAGATTTTTCAGAAAGGTATTGTCAACAATACCTGGCGGCCGAAATAAATTGTTCCTTGAGTTTGTTCTGCAAAAATATGATAATGAAATTGAACTCTTGGGAGCTCAAATTCAGTCTCATGATTTCCGCAATCCTCAAGAGTTTTGCCAAAATCTTCCTCCTCCAGTTTAGCGGGAAATAGTGTTGTTTCCTGAATTACAGTTTGAGTATGATCTGGGTTCCAAGGGAAAGACAGGAGGATCAATGGCTAGGGTCATTACCGATGATGTAACTGATCCTTCCAGCCCAAAGAACCCGGAATCATACCTAAGATCCCATGCCCATATTCAGGAGGGAACACTGTTGCCTGAGGACCTGAGGATTCTGTGTGATCTGGGATCCAAGGGAAAGACAGAAGGATCATCTGCTAGGCTCATTACCGAAGATGCAGTTGCTCCCCTTGACCCAGAGGGTCCCAAATCATGCCAAAGTCTCCTGTCCTCAACTCAGGAGAAGATGCCGCCACCTGCTGATTCACAGACTCTGCATGATTCTATTGAAGATTCAAACAAAGCAGAGGAAGTTCTCTCACAGGGTAAGTTCATTGATCCAATCGCAGATTACATGGAACTTTGGCTTAACAAAATTTTCCTAACATGTTTCCTCAGTGGAGACCGTAAGCTCCAGCGGCAAGTGATGGAGGCCACAATTTTGGTTGTAAAAGCACGCACTCGGACGATGCTTTTGCGTTCAGAAATGATCAGTCAGCAAGATTTCCTTGTTTCACAGTTGCTTAAATGGCTGCACTGGTTATTTGATTTTATCTAACAGCAAAGCAGTTGCTGGTTAGGGTAGGTAGGTAGAATAAATAAAGCGGCCGGAGAAAATAAATTTTGCAGAAGACAGCAAGAAACTAAAAATCAAGGCGTTCTGGCCTGCTGTTCTTGACTTCCCGCAAGGAGAAGCCATCCCCGACTGGAGCCACTGTTAGCTCCTGCTGCAGTAGGTATTCATTTTTCATGATTGGCATTTCACAGGCCAAATATGTTGTACTTTTCTTGTTGCAATGCTCCATATTTGCTCAAACAGTCTCCATATGAAGAAGGCTACTTCAAGATTCATTCAATTGCCTTCAAAATTTTGTAAAGTTTTCCTGGTATCGCTACTTCTAGTTAAAGGGAGCTCCAAACAGTTTAGTCTTGGTCTCCCTATGTTTAAATTTCATGTTTTAGAATATAGAGATTGTAAGTCTATCCAAACAGTTTAATCTTGGCAGACTCTTAGATAGGTAGAGAAACAGAAGAGTCCAACAGTTTAATCTGGGCTCTGGAAGAAAGAAGGGTAGTATGTAGATAGGAAAGCATCAAAAGAAAAATGTATGATGGGTTTGCAAGTTTAAGTGCACCCCCAAGCAAAAGAAGAAAAAATGCTAGGAAAGTAGGCTGGGCAGGTAGTTCTGGGGCTGTTGAATTGCTGACAAGTTCCAAGTTTGCAGGCATCATATCATGCAGAACATAATCAGCAAAGCTTTGTAAGCAAAAGGCTCAAATGAGGTATAATTAACTCCCCTTCTCTTCTTTCCCCTGATCATTAACTAACATCCCCAAAAGAGGTCAAGATCTGCTTGACACCTCTTTAGTTCATCATCTTCATCACTCTGGTTGAGTAAAGATCTACTTTACTCAAAGCTGTTCCATTTCTTCTCCCGAAGTATGGTCCTACCCCCTGCAACAGCCTAAGTTCTCCCCGAACTTAGCACTTTCTTACCATCTCCACACTAACCACTAAAATTATTATATATCTCCCTATATTTCCCGTCCCCGTATTAATTTTAAGTAAATTCCCCTATGTAATATCCCTCCCCTGGTTGAAAAATAACCATAGCAAGCCCCGAGAATTGTTTAGTTTATCAGAAACTAAGCAAGAGCCCGACCTCCTAACCACTTCCCAAAATACGATGGACTCCTTCCAAAGTATAAAACTCCCCCGAAGTAGTCAGACCCCTTCCGAAACTTCAAAAGCCCTTCACACCCACTTACTTACCTTTTCTCCTCAAAGCCGTTTTCGCATCGCAACCTCGCCATCTCACTTTCATGCAAAACAATGCCCATCCGTCCCCCGCCGATGTGACATTGCGAAATCGGCGATCGGCGATCACAAGCGCCGAAGTGTCCAATCTGTTCACCCCTCCATCTCCACCGATGCGATATTGCGATATCGCATATCGGCAGTCGCAAGCACCGATGTCTAACCCAATGATCCCCCTCTTTCCCCGCCGACGCGATATCGCGATATCGCATCGGAACCTCTCCACCAACAGTTCATCCAGTACCTCACCACGTCGCGCTATACCAGGGACCCACTGATGACGTCATCTACCATACAGCCGACGCCATGCTTACGTCAGCAGCCAGAAAAGCCGAAAAAGCTTCGCGTAGAAAGAAAAGTCGCACTTCAGAGCTTCAGATCAAGAAACAGAGGCAGTTTTTGATGCGCGAATAGCGCGAAGTGCTATTCGCGCATCGCTATGGGAAATAGGCCATTTCGAGGAATCTTCAGGGAATCTTCCGATTGCCGAGCCCACTGCGCGCCGAAAAAGCCCGAAAATCGCCCAAACGTGCCAAAGGATCCGGTTTGAAGACAGCAGCAGATCATTCACAAAGTTTAAAGTGTATCAAATCAAATCAGCAGGTATCGAGCATGTCAAAGAGTATCAGTCGACGGCGGAAACCATCAATGTAGCGGCAAAGTGTATTAGAGAATATCTTGAGCAGCGGCCCAAAGCAAGAGAAAATTGAATATCTTCCAGCAGATTCATAGAAGGAGAGCAAAATCACTTGAAGCTCTCAAATCATAATAATTGCACATTCAATTCGCACCAAAGCTGAGCTGCAAACCCAAAGCACATTCACTTCAGCAACACTGCATCTGGTCCCCAAGGGCCACTTCGTCACCTGTTCCGATTTAGCTGCCCCCAGTGCAGTCAAAAAAGATTTACTTGCATTTAATTCCAGTAGCATTTAGATTGTCGAAGAGTTCTAAGCCGACCTGTCAAGGTCAATTGTAATGATGTCTTCCTGATATTTTTTTTATAAATACCACCAGAAGCGATATTGTAAAGGGTTGGTTGGTTGGTAGTAGTAGTTGTTGGTCAATTTCTTTTCCAGCAATTTTCTCTGAGTAAAGACTCGCACTGTAACTGTCATATTTTTCATAATCAAAGGTTGTTGAAAGCATGGATTGCGAAACAACTTGCTGTTTTCTCTTGGCCAAGGAATGATCACAGAATTCCTGTGTCTCTGCATGATCCAATAAGTGTTCTTCCTCCCTGTTTATTTTATGTTTTTATCACCTTTCCGCCTTTCTAAGTTGCAGGAAAAAAGAATATCTTAAGATTTGTTTAAATACACCTTAAGGTCAATTTCTGCACTTTTCGATGTTTTCTGTTGAAACAGTCATGAGCTAGAATTCTTAACTGCTCTAGTTTACCCTGTTTCTTTAGTATATGAGTGCATGTCTTTGGAATTATTAACTGCTCCGAGATCCCACTCATCCACTTCTCCCCTTTGTCAGCATGATGAAATGATTCTCATTTTCGTTTCATCCCTGATATGCATTCCGTACTTTCAGCAGACTGAATATTATATCCTGTGTGGCTATCCCACTCTGTATCCCCTTGTGACCAAGAAAAAACTCGCATGCCTCAATCTATGACTCCATGCCCAATGGTTCAGAACTTATAACACTTTACTGTGCCTCTTTACTCGAGAATCCTACCTTCCTCCCAATCATAGTCAACATTCCCTTGAAGTCAGAAAGCTAGCCTAAAATCATCAACTAAGGTTGAATCTAAAGGAGAGAGCCCTCTCCGATAGCAGGTGGGCTAGAACCTGCAATCAGAAGATTGGTTTGTGGTTACCTCGGCCATATCCCTAATAGGAGCCTAGGGACAACCTGAGTGATAACAGAAAGGATGGTCATTTAAACCGTATCCTAAATTTTGTAAATAAGTTAATTTTAGACGTAGTTAGTAGTATTTAAACCCTTCTCATGCATTTAGAGAAGGGTCCAGAAATTTATCAAAAACTTGTCCTCAGAACATGCACTTGTGCACCCTCCAAGGAGGTTTTGGTGAATGAATGGAACGGGGTTTATTGATTTTTGCATCTGATATTTGCTACTGATGTTGCACTTCTGTACTCTTAGTTGATGTCAGGTTGAGAAGAGATAAATCGTTATCGCTTGAAGCTCATGAGTAGAACTAGTTATAAATGGTACTTCTATCTCTTAATTTTTTCTATCTCCTGTGTTAGAGTGATATTTAAGCTTAGTTGTTTATATGTTAATGCTTGAATGCCTGAGTTATCATTTGGCACTTTTGTACGGTGATAGCTATTTATTTATGCTTGATATGTGAACAACTTACTATGCGATATGCTTCTCACAACTGTTTCATCTAACTTTTTATGCGAAGTAGTTCATCTATATTGAATTCTTTTTTATGACAGTTGAATGATCTTTATTACCAATTGTTATTTGAAATCATTTTAGATCGCATAATAGAAAAATCTTACCCCGGGCTAGTATAGATATTAGATGTTGTTTCTTTTTTAGATACAAATTAGATTAGAATTAGAAGTAGATTATCTCATTTAGAATCTTTTAAAGCCTCAAACATCAATCAACCTTACACACACACACAATTGGGAAACTGGTCCCATTATCCCCAGTCGGACCCACCATACCAAATGGAAAAGGAGCTACCAACGAAGGTCTGGACTGGGTGGGTATCCCCCTTGTTAAAGACCCGATTTTTGGGCCTTTCAACATATTTGGTGCTAGAAGGAGGGCTGAAACGAGTTGTCTGATGGAGTCCTTTCAATTTTAACATTTTATTACGATGGCTCCTCTGAAACTTCTAATTTGGAGTTGTATCCATGTATGTGCATCTTCCAACACTCCACCCGAAGTGGTAAGACTCTTATCTCAGGTAAAATTCAATGGTAAGAGAAATTCTTCTACTTTTAATCATGCTCTTCAGTTTATTCAAAATATTTCAAATTCCAATTTTCAAGGAATTGATGAAGGTATTTTATGTAGAATTTTTACTCTTACATTTGTAGCAGAAGCTAGGAACCGGTGTAGAACTCTTCTGGTTGCCTCAATTCACAGCTAGGATCAATTTGTCACAATTTTCGTTTGTAAGTTTGACCGCTATGATTATGATCAGGTATACGATGAAATTGGGTATCTACGAAAAGAAAATGAGTATGTTATGGACTTTAATATTCGATTTCATTTGAATTGTTTGAAGTGTAATTTTGAACCTATAAAATAGGAATCACTAGATTGGTTTGAACATAATTATGCTGTGCCTCCTATTCCCGATCCTTATGAAATAAGTCCAATCTTTGCTCAATTCCCTTCTAGCACAAATGAGAAACCTAATTCAGATATGTCAATAAATTGTGTTGAAGAGCTTTTGCAAAGCTCAGAAAATATTTCTGATCAAATACAAGAAGACAATAGCAGCAATGTTGGAGAAAGAGTTGCCTTGAAATCTGGAAACAAATTTGAGGTAAATTCAAAAAATCAGATTGCAAATCAGCAAGTGCAAGCTACAACTAAGTTAAATAATATCATGCAAATAGCTATACAAAAGTCTGAAGATTTTCATGATGAGCAAATTCCAAAATCAGGGCAGCAAAGTGATCTTCTTCAAAGAAGAAATACAATCACACAAAGGAACGATCTGAAATTTGAAATTTACGATGACCACAACGCACAAGAATTCTCAAACAGAGATATTTTTAATTGCATTATTTCAGAATCACATTTTTCCCTTTATCTTGATATTTTTAATGGTAATTCATCCCCTCTTGCTGTTAATGATATTTCAAAAAATATAGAGGCTGATCTAAATGAATCGCCGGTAAGTTTTGATCAAGATAAAGAAGTAATTACTGATCATTCCTCTACAATTAACAAACATGAAGTTATTTATCCTCATTGTTTTGATATACTGGGTGAAATCAAAGGGAAATCTAGAGAATCTAGTGAAATCATTTACGATAATTACTCTGATATTGAAGATGTTGATTTTTCTTGAGGAAATCATTAGAATCTTCAAACAACATTTTAAAGTAAGAGTAATTTGAATCTAGAAATTATTCCAACAGCAGTAAATTATCCTCATAATTTCACTATTCAAGAAAATATCCCAATTTATGATTCATATCATGATCAAGCAAACTTTCTTGTTCATAATCATAATGTTCTTTCTAATTCACAAGTTGGAATTCGAAATTTCTCAAATTCCATAATTCTGGCCAATCCCTGTGAAATGGAAATTATTTCAAAATGATTCCAATTGTGATGTAACAATAATTGTACAGATGGTAATTTCAGTCTATTTTTGCTTATTCACTTATTTTGTATAAAATCAGATTTATCTTTTGATTTCAATTTTCAAATTTTTTATATATTACGCTGGCACATTGAGCACTTTACTATCAAACGTTCAATTGATGTATTGCCTTTTTGGAAAATTAAAGTTTTTGATAGACATCAAAAGCTATTTCAATATCAATTACAATCGATGTCAATGTTTTATCAAAAACTTCTATCTTCTTTAAGACAATTTCAACAAAATAATACAGTTTTAGCAATCTGCCACCAATTCAATTTAATTCCTAATTGTTTGTTTCATTTGAAAAATTCCCATCCGTTCCTCATTGATTCATTTAAAAAGCAAAAAAGTATATATTTGGAAAATTTATTCTCACAAAAAACTGTTAATAGCTTAACATTTACACGTAACTCTAACAATATCCTCCAGGTCTTTGAATCTAAAAACTCATATCTTCAATCTTGCCTGACATCTCTTCGTTTGAATATTTCTCAATCCTTAGTAGAAATCCATCCAGATTTCTATGATCCAATCAATACTCAATTGGAAAAAAGATTTCATGAGAAAGAGATTTTAAATAAATTCCCAACAGCAGTTGTACATTTTGATTTTAGATTTTTTTATTTTGATTTTTATTCTTATTACTAACATTTGAATTGTATATATATGTAACAATAAAAATGAGAGAATGGTTACACTAGAAATTTGACTATACCTAGCCATTTTCACATATATGGTTAGAATAAGAGTAGGATTAATTTAGTTAGTCTATGTAGATGATTTATCTATAGATCAAAAGGAAGCAATTAGCCATTGTCCATATCATATACATATTGAAGGAAATATTTACCCCTAAGAAAATGCCTAGTTCTTCTTTAAAGATTTATTTTTGTAAATAAGACCAGTTGTAAATGGTTACACTAGTAATTTGCATAAAAAGTACCAATTCTCTTTCATATTTTGAGTTTTTGCTTGTATAAATACCAAATCTTTTGGAAAATTGATCTTTATTATTGGAAGATACAGTTAAAGGCTCTAGCCTAGATATGATACTAGTTTCAACTTCATAAAATTTGATGAAAACAACCTTTAGTGGGAAATCGTTTTATATCAGTGCAATGAAAGGTATCAATAACAAAATAAAGATTATGTGTAGAACAACTCCTTCCAAAAAACTCTATTATTGTCATCTAGAGCTATCTTAAGGAAACAATGACTTCCTCCCTACTAAGGAGATCACAAATTTCAGAGGAACAATTCAAGAATACACTTCATCTTAAAGAGTAAGAGGTCTCATCACGAGCCGGCTTATCATAATCATAGATATTATAACTAGCTGACTTTGCCAAAACTGCATACCACAATAGGGCAATGACTTAAGATTGTTTCAATCAAAAGGCAAGGGTCTCATCATGAGCCAGCTTGTTCAGCAATTTATAAGTCAAGTGAATGATTGTGTCATAAATTGGCCATCAAACCAAAACATTGTTCTTTAAGAATAAAAGAAAATCAAATGAAACAAGTGTTGATGTGAATTCTTCTTTGAGAACTGTAGGTTTATTTACGTAGGATTTAGGATCATTGTTGGGTAATAGGTAACCCTGTCGAGGCTATGAATGCCTGATGGCAGCAGAGGCTCTACCTACAACAAATGAGTATACTAAAAACTGTTTTATAGAGAAGCCTTTGTTTTATCTTTACAACCAAGTAATGACTGATGTAAATACAAGGACTAGCTTGAGGAAACAACTAATCAAAGTTGAAAATAGTTGAAACAAAATATCATTGACAGATTAAAGCATAATGTACTTTATTTTTCTATAATAAAGTTTAATTTTCTGGAAAATTTTCTGTTTTGGAAGTTTAGGAAATTCAAAAGAATGACAGAGATAACTGGTTCTTCCATGTGAATCGCCAATTGTTGTGACCACCAACAACCCCCCTTTTTGTTTAGTGTTATTACTAATACTAAATAAAAGGGGACCCTTAGTCAAAAAAATTCAAAAAATCAATTAGTGATTGTATTTCCTTTTCAATAAAACTTATCATCATTAGCTTAAGAAAAGACCCTTGCAAAATCTAAAAAACTTAAGTTTTGTGATGAAGGAAGGTAAAATCACTCCTTAAAGGACATCGCATTGCAGAGAGGATGATAGTATGCCTACTTACAAGCTAAACTCCAAAATCATGAGAATGTGATGCGAAACTGCATAAGGATAAACATATATCGCATCGCAGGTCTTAGAAGCTCACTTATGATTAAAAATCACACAAAATGCCAATTTGTGATAGCGCATGTCGCAAGATCACACATCGCAAGAAATTGCTTAACACAAAATATGCACATCTTACAATCATGTGATAATGCGACATGCGATACTGCGACATGCGATATTGCGACTATGCGATATCGCAAAATTAAAATAAAGCGGCAAAGCAACCTCGTAATAGGACAACAAAAAGACTTGCGATATTGTGATATTGCGATCTACGATTATGCGATATTACGATACTGTGATCTGTGATATTGCAAAGCAAATCGCAAAATCGCTCCATCGTAGATTTCTCGGGTCCACTATCCAAGATAAAAGCTTTTTCCATAAAATGAGACTTGTTATATGCTCTAATGCTCATTAATGAAGTAGTTGCCAGTTGTTAATGAAATGTGGTTTTGTGTTTATCAAGAGCCAGTTCACGTAAGGTGATATACTTTTGCATGTCTTTGGCATTTATAGCTTTCCTGTCACTGTTCCTTATCATTACTTTCACCTCACTTGTAAACTGCAAGAATGAAGAATGAAAAGCTATACAAAGTAGTAAACAGGAAGCTATGGGTAAGAAAGGAAAAGCTCCAATGTTTGAGGATAAAGAAATGGCGCCCCTATACACAGACACCACATGCAACAGAGAAGCGGATATCTCCACCTAGGAAGGCATGAATAATCTACTCGAGGAAGAGGATCCTAAGGTAATGTAATTTACGGCTTTTGTAGGTTCATCAAGATCGTCTGAAGCATCAGTTGTAGACTTAGCTTGTTCATTTCTGCACCGGATAGCTGCAAGACCCAAAATTCTCCCCTACACGGACATGATTAAGTGGGTTCTAGATAGCGTCAATATTAAAAACAGACAGTTTAAAACTCAGGGCCAAGGACTGATCGGCTCATTTGCTCAACAAGATTTGAAGCTTATGTATCATTTGCCAGAACCTCGGGCGATTTATAACAAACATTTCGTGGAGAAGTTTACCAAAGAAAAAGAAGACTTAGCAGAATCCACTAAAGACTGGTCAAGGAGGGATGAACCACTGAAGAAGGATAAACATGGTATGTATAGTATTGGTTCCCTCACTTCCCCATATTGCTTTGCTGCTGCTATGATTTGTAGGCTTTATGGGAGGCCAGATATTAACAAATTTTCATCGAGTGGCTACCACTGTTGGATGCTGCCGTTAATTCCATCATTTTAGATTGGTCTAGAATACTGTCAAATAACTTAGCTACTGCCATTGTAAATTACCTTTCTAAAAGAGCTGCTTCCCAAAGAATTTATCCCCCATTTTACTTATCAACATATGTGATGGATGCAACTTGTTATGTTTCAAAGTTTCCTATAATGGGGTGGAAATGGACAACTCAAGACCCTCTACCCATTCATTTTTATCATAAAGAGTTGTGGGATTCTAAATTCCCCCCACTTTTCTACAAAATTTGTCATGGAGTCATGTTACCCCGCTACAAGACATTGTACGACAAAGATGCTCCAAGATGCTCTCCAGAAGCAGAAGCAAACATACAAACAGTCGCGAAATGGTTTGGAGAGGAATTTCTTACATATGTTAGAGTCTTCAGAAATGCCGCTTCCCCTCACATCTTACCTTTGTATGTTCCCGATAAACTCTTGGCAAGGGAAATTGCTTATCAAACCTGTGGAGAAGGAGGTTTGACTAAGGATTTAAAGGATAAGAAGAAAGCTATATGGCCGCAATTTCCTGTAGCATGTGGGGCCTTCTCATTGTTTGATATAGGTCACGCTTTCAAAGAAGTGAACAATATAACCTGTCTGCAATTATTCAAATTCACAGCAAGACTGTTTGACCCTCACAATGTAGCTAAGAATTTCACTATCGCGGTTAAAATAAAAGTGTTCACCAAAGAAGAAGATCCTCTTGATCATGTGTTTCAACAAAAAAGCACACTTGAAGAAATTCTAAATACAACTCAAATGCGTTTCTCTCCAATAGAGTTTCAATGATTCAAGACATATAGGGAAAGAAGGCTAGCCAATATACCTTTAGATAAGCTAAGCTTAGAACCCGCAAGGGAACCCACTCCAAGCATTAGCCTCAGTGAAAGTTCTGATATAGATAAATCTAAATCCAAATCCGAGAAAGAAGTATCGAAACACTCTAAAAAATCCGAAAGTGACCATGGCAAGAGCAAAAGGTCAGTAAGGGATACTGCCTAATCAAAAGAGCCTGAACAAAAACAGGTGTTAACTTCTCCATAGGAAGGTCCTCCCATTCTCATCAGCTAACCACCATTAGATAGAACAGAGCTAGGAAAAGAATGGTAGAACTTCAATGATATGATCAATCTTGAAGGCCAAAGCGTAAAGACACCTGAAGGGAATGTACAGGCAACAAAAGAAATGGTCACAGGAACAATTGATGATATCTCGGACATGGAACACATCCTTATTACCCCATCCTATGAACTTGTACTCAAGATAGAGGAAATTCCTCCTCTTGATGTATTTTACAGTCTGCAACATAAAGCAATAGTAAGAATACAAAGGAAGAAGAGGAAATTGGAAAACATGATATCTCGTGACGCAGAGAAATTGGATGTCCTCTAACGAGATACTACTACTGATCCAACCGAGAATCTCACAAAATTATCCCAAATTGCAGGAGCTTATGCCTCTGCAACTATTGATAAAGCATCTAAAGGATAACAACTGCTAAAAGAAAAAGAAGACCTAATGCAAGTTTTGCAGTAACAGCTACAACAAGCTAATGATAATAACGAAGTATAGAGACAACTTGAAAGACTACAACAGGAATTCTAGCAGATGCAAATAGGCTATCAGAACAATTTGGTAGAGAAAGACAAGAAATTACAGGATATAAAGGGAATGCACAAGGATGATCCCAAGCTCACAGAATTCATCACAGAATCCATTTCCTTGAATGATCAATTACTACAGCAACAAGAAGCACTAAGCCAAAGAATATCGCAATGGAACTCGTATTGTGAAACAAGTGATACAATCACTAATCAAGTTGTAGATTTACGACATGATTATGATTTAGCTGATAAACGAGTGACTGAATATTTGGTTTGGCAAGAAACAAAGGAGGGAAAAAGAGCAGGTGCACCAATAATAAATAAGAAACATAAAGAAATTCTCTTCGACAAATGGGATACACAGATCAGAGAGGCTGAGCAAGCAATGGAAGAAGCAGCTACAGCTTCCAATAGCCTAATTGATTGCATAAATGAGAATTTGCATAGAGAAAATTTACTCTCCGAAACCACTCCAGGGCATCTGCCAAAAGTACAGAAGCTACAATCGGACTGGAGACAGAGGGCTCAAGAAAGGGTGGAATTGATTAGAAGATTAACTAAGTTGAATTGGGAATCTTACTGGGCTTATTTAGTAAAACCTCATAGCCAGTGTATGACTCTCAAAACCATCATCAATTATGTCGAAAAGATGGCACCAACTCTAGCAGATTCTATTTTCACAGGACAATTAAAGGCTGAAGTCGGCCAACCGACTTTGCTCAAACAAATGCTGAATGCTTGGGATATTAAGGAGTGAATATAGAAATAGTTAGAAGTTAGCCTTAGATTTGATTTTAGAAATAATTTTACTTTATTTTTGCCTAGAAAAGGATGGTCATTTAAACCATATCATAATTTTGTAAATAAGTTATTTTTATAAGTAGTTAGTAGTATTTAAACCCTTCTCATGCATTTAGAGAAGGGTCCAGAAATTTATCAAAAACTTGTCCTCAGAACATGCACTTTTGCACCCTCCAAGGAGGTTTTGGTGAATGAATGGAACAGGGTTTATTGATTTTTGCATCAGATATCTGCTACTGATGTTGCACTTCTATACTCTTAGTTGATGTTGGATTGAGAAGAGATAAATCGTTATCGCTTGAAGCTCATGAGTAGAACTAGTTATAAATTGTACTTCTATCTCTTAGCCATTTCTATCTCCTATGTTAGAGTGATATTTATGCTTAGTTGTTTATATGTTAATGCTTGAATGTCTGAATTATCATTTGGCACTTTTGTACAGTGTTAGCTATTTATTTATGCTTGATATGTGAACAACTTACTATGCGATATGCTTCTCACAACTGTTTCATCTAACTTTTTATGTGAAGTAGTTCATCTATATTGAATTATTTTCTTATAAAAGTTGAATGATACTTATTACCAATTGTTATTTGAAATCATTTTAGATCGCATAACAGAAAAATCTTACCCCGGGTTAGTATAGATATTAGATGTCGTTGCTTTTTTAGATACAAATTAGATTAGAATTAGAAGTAGATTATCTCATTTAGAATCTTTTAAAGCCACAAACATCAATCAATCTTACACACACACACACACAATTGGGAAACTGGTCCCATTATCCCCAGTCGGACCCACCATACCAAATGGAAAAGGAGCTGCCAACCAAGGTCCAGACCAGGTGGGTATCCCCCTTGTTGTAGACCCGATTTTCGGTCCTTCAACACAACCTTTCAAGAAATGAGCGATAGATTTTGTGGGACCCATTCAACCCCAAGGAAAGAAGATGGTAGCACATTACATTATCATTGCGACTAAGTATTTGACTCGATGGGCAGAGGCACAACCTATGAAGTACTTCAAAGTTGCAACTGCTACGAAGTTCCTCTTTTAGTATGTACTGACATGATTTGGCTGTCCAAAGATTTTGATGAGTGATCGTGGTACACACTTCTGAACGAAACAATCTACGCATTAACAGAGGAATTTTAGGTATATCACCAGAAAAGCACGCCTTAGCACCCATAGGCTAACAAGACGGTGAAAGCATTCAATAAGGTGCTAGAGAATGTGCTAACCAAGGTTTGAAATGCTCAAAAAAGTGATTGGAACCTATGCATACCCTTTATACTATGGGCCTATCGAACGACATATAAAAAGTTGACTGGACAGACACCCTTTAGGCTTGTTTATGGTGTTGAAATAGTGATTCCCATGGAATACATCATGCCTAGTCTGCGCATAGCAACACTCACAGGTATGAAAGATCATAGAGCCCTAGAAGAGAGGCTCGCGCAGCTTGCTGAGCTTGATGAAGAAAGATTTTTGGTCGGATTTCACCGACAAGTCCAAAAGCAGCATGAAAAAGAATGGCATGATCAACACATTAAGTTGTGCACCTTTAAGGGAGATGATCTGGTTTTTTTATATGATAGAAAGTTTGATAAATTTCTAGGGAAATTTTAAATGCATTGGCTAGGGCCCTATGTCATTAAGGAGATTATTGACAGTGGAGCAGTTCAGTTGGTTAAATTGAACGAAGATCCCTTCCCAGGAAAGGTGAATGGAAGCCGATTGAAGCCATATACTGTGATCCGTCTAGGTGACTATATGAAGGTAGCATAGTCTTAGTGCTCCAGGTAGCTGAAAGGAGGCGTGGGACTATAAACTACACTTCCCGGGTTGGGGAACTACACAATTGGAGGATTCTGCAGAACGAGGAAATCTCATATGGTGCACGACAGCACGAAGAGAGTTGCACTACCCAGGGAGAAATCATGTAGGTTAGCCGGAAAGTGACCGTTAAAGTCATTTTTCATGATTTGATGGTAAGAATGTGGCCAAATGGAGCGGGCAACCAACATTTAAGACAAACTTTATGCATAAGATCCTTGGAAATTTTCCACAAATTTAGCATTAATGAACGGAATGTGGGGGAATGGTCAGATTTGAATTCAAAATGGCCTATAAATTATAGGTGGAGGCCCAACGAAAAACACTTGGCATTTTGAACATTGAGTTGGTGAGCTCTCAAACGTGCGTGATCTGCGCATTCCTCGAAGCAATGTTTGACTGCCTAGTGTTTGATCGAATCCCAGAATCCCACCCCAATATCATCTGTGATTTTATCCTAGGATCTAAAGCTATGGACATCGAAGCAGTGACAGCTAAGGGGGTTGTGCCAGAGGTTGTTAGGGAGGTAGAGGGAGCTGCTTCATAGGTGGCAGAGGTATTAGCTAAATTCCCAAAATCACCACAGATTCTTAGACCAAAGTCGACCCCAACCAAGGAGAGTGCGAAGGATAAGAAGAGAAAGTAGGCTGCGATACCAGTGTGTGAGTCGCCTAAAAGAAACCCACCGAAGGACAAGCCCACCACATAGGAAAACGGAAAAGCCATTAACTTGGAGCTGAAGGAGGAAGAAATTGAGGACATCCCGATAGATGATGAGGAGTTGGGCATGGAAGTGGAGGAAGTTGATGTCAATGGTTTTGACCCTATCACTAAGTTTCCTGAATACATCCCTCCGCACAAGGACAAGACCAAAGTGCTGAAGGAAATTGATGAAAGCAAGGTCTCCTTGCACACGCCTCTACTGCTAAACAAAAGTGTCTTTGAAGGACTACAAATGGGGCGAGTTCCTATGTTGAAACTAGAATATTGGGATTTAGCTTACCATGAGAAGTTCTTGCACTTGGCGACAGAGCAGCTAATGCATCGCGTTGTTGATACAACCACCGGGATGACTGCATTAGAACCACAGAAGTGGCTCAGGGTAGTAGACAAGGCAAGTCTGCTCAACCTACTATGGGTGTTGCACTACAATCACACCCCCATTACAGTATTGGTCATCAAGCAGCTGTTATGCTTAGTTCATGATCAGTGTTTGTGGATGGAGGATTCGATACCTATCACTGACAGATTGATCTATAAGATCACGTGGATGCCCTACATAGGGGAAAATCTGGCCATGATGTTTGGTAGAAAAGGTGGTGAGTAGGCCCTTGTGGAGGCCATGAAGGAGAAATTCAAGCTTGTGAAGAAGTCATGAGGCTATGCCATCTCGAGTATCTGCAACCCTGTGGTCAAGGTGGCCACACATATTTTGGCAAGAAAGGTTATGAGGAAGTGCCATGTAGATTAAGTGTTGACACCAGTCATCACGCTAGTAGCTCAATGCACCAAAGGAGTCCAGTTTAATTGGGCATGCTATCTCTACAATGATTACCTTGTGAACTATTACAAGGAACAAGAGCTCAACAAGACCTTCCACTATGTATGGCTCTTGCTGTCTATTGTGCTGGTAGCCTAGGAGCTACTGGAAGATAGTCAATTCCCCTTGGTCACACTAGACCTGCTAGAAGTAGTGAAGTACACTTCGCTGTGGGTGACCAAGGATGCTTAGCACATCAAGGATAATAATATCTTCTCAATCTTGATGGAAAAGAACATTTGCATGGCTATCAATTGCAAATCGCAATTTTCACCTAATATGTTTTCAAAACTGTAGGAGCACGAAGAGTTCAAAGCATATTTTCACTGCGTATTGATCAAGGCACGAAAGGACCCTGACCAAACATGGTATGACTTGCCTTACTTAGAAACAGATAATGCGATTGATGCAGTACTTGATCGCTGGCTGATAGAGTGGTGCACTACCTTACGACGGGGTCGAGTAAGTCCACTGTGTACTGCAAAAAGAATGAGGCCAAGCTCAAGATGGCACAACTGGCTCAGAAAAGGAAGAAGGAGGCTGCTGACAAGGCCCAAGTGGAGCATGATGCTGCCCAACATATGAAAAAGCAGACAGATGAAATAGAGCATGGCTCTAGCAAAGGTGCGAGGTCACCTTCGCCTGAAACTGAGGAAGAAACAGATGAGCAAACAAAGCAGCATGGAGTGGACCCACAAGATGACGTCAGACCACATCAAACATCTAAGAGAACAAGAAAAGGTGGGGCTACGGAAGAAATCCAAAGCCAACGAGACGTCACTAGACCTAATCACCCTAACAGAGGGATATTTGTATGACATTGGAGACACTGTGCGAGATGTAACCGCAGAAGTACTGCAGTAGTTTGAATAGTAGAAAAAACTACTATTGGGGCCATCCAAATGTGTCTATAGGACTTTCAGATCTGTGCATCATAGGCTGGCATGGTGTCTACCAGCCTCACTATCACTACTTCAAAAACTGCCAAGATGCTGCATGCCAAGGACTCCCCTGCGATAGTGTTACCGGATGGAGCACTGACCACAAAAAATGAAGCTAGTAGGCCCACTATCAGTGCCCTCAAGGGAGTGGGGTTGAACTTGGTAGTGCTCCATGGTGATGCACTCCACCTATTGAAAGATGGAGTCATTGCAAAGATGAGGGCCCACAAACAACATGCTATGCAAGTGTTCAGTGAACAACAGATCAATAATGTGCAATTGGCCCTACAGCAAGACTCTACCCTCTCCGCCATGATCGAGTTAACCGACCAAAGCAAGGGTATAGTCCAGTCATGGAGGAGGCATGCTGAATGGTTCCAGAGTTGGCCATTCCTAAGGGAGAACCAGTGGAGTTGCACATTCGCAAGCTTGCTATAGGGGTGCATGATGCTCACACATAGTTGGCTAAGGTTCAGTTGGAGCTGAGCCTACAACTTGCAGATTTACAGTTGAAGGCCCAACCTTCAACTCCGCTAGAAGTATAGGGAATAATGTGAAACTGCTGTCATAGAGGCGATAGTGGTGGTAGATAGTGTAGTAACAAACTACACATGACTTTCTGAACAGTCATTCGAGGTCTTGACAAGCCTGTAGGAGGCTTCGGATGTACAGTAGTTGGAGATAGAGGCATGAGGACTGCAACAGTTCTATGATGAAGTAAAAGGTACAACATGCACTGTCGCTCTCACATAGAGACTGGCAAAGCTATAGGAGGCCAAAAAATTGAAAGAACAAGTAGATGTAGCATAGAACAAAGAGGCGGTGTTGAAGGTGTGCTTGAAGCCCTGGTTGGATGAGGCTTATTCTGTCATAGCCTCTATTGAAGGTAAGCTTGCTAATCTGCAAGCAACTCAGCAAAAGCTTTAGGCTGACAGTTTAGGACCAGTGACAGAGCAGTTGGTTGAAGAAGTGAAGCAGGCGACTGTATAGTGCACCATCGAGGTTGCAGTCATACATGTTGAGCTGGGAGGTCTTCACACCAAGACCTCTGCACCCATAGAGTGACTCGAGGGCAAGTCACCATGTTTGTGTTGCGAGCCTATTGGGAACCGGTTCCCCCAAGGACAATTTTGGGGCTAAAAGCCTAGGTTTTGGGATAATTTTGTAATCAAGTTGTAAAATCTCTGCATTTTGTGGTCGTGGAGCGCGAAGGTGTCAAGAGTCATAAAGGGTTGTCTAGCCTTATTTTGTAAAGTGTAAATTTGGCTGTAAAGATCCACCCATGGTCTGCGGACCATGGGATTGTATAAAAAGGAGCTAAGTAAGTAAGCTCTAGGTAGTTGATAGCGAAGAATGATGTAAGGAGTTAATCATTGGAGTCTAAGTTTTCTCGGGTCTTAGCATAGGTAGAGGCTCTACAACTAAGTGTGCAAAGGCCTAGGGTGGAAGTCCACAACTAAATGCATGGACCCTGGAAGCTATCTATGCAGGGTGGATAAAGTCCATATTAACATAAAGATATCAATAAAGAGAAGTATTCCACAATTACTGTGTATTTAGTTCTTGTTAATGCATCTATTTATATTGTGTTTTGGATTTAATTTACAATGTTTATGTGATGCACAAATATATGTGATTATATTGGTTAATTAAATGCAAGTAAGAATATCATTTTATGTGACGTTGACTATAATTGATTAGTAAGATAAGTAGAACACTTAAGATAACTTGGGAACCTATACAATACACTGTCATAGGTACATGGAAGTACCTGGATCACAGGTTAAGGGTACGCAAAGGTCAATCATGCACCTTCATGAAGGTACTAAAGGGTGGAATATAGGGTAGACTAACAAAGACCTAAGCCTTAGAAAATTGCACAAAAGTAGGGGCTGAGGGTAAAAACCAATATAATGACCATCTCAGGGTGCGGAAACTTGGTTCCAGCATCCCCCCATACTACTTTAGGTGATACTTCAGTCCGCGCTCCACAGGCTGATGCCGAAAGGGTCAGTAGTGAAGGGATTTGTTTGGCTAACTAACGTTGAACCTGGGTCAGGCCTCATGAAGCCAACAACCTCTATAGCAACCACTAGTATGCCCATAACACCAATTGATATGCCTATAGTAGCATCTCCCAAAGCAACATCAACAAAAAAAAATGGATATCTTTGAGGAAGAAACCAGCTAAGGAAGAAAGAACCAAGAAGAAACATGATAAGAAACCTTCCAAGCCTCAACAAAAACATGAGCAAGTCAAAGACAACGAAGAAGAAGTGGAGGAGATGCATATGGAAATAGGTGGCGAAGCATTTCCATCACCTCTACCACCATACGTTCCATTGACAAAACTAGATGCTAAACCTATAAAAGACTCTAATGATGTAAATCTCAGCACCTTCACACCCCTACTACTAGAAAAATTACCATTTACTAGGGAATTACTTGGAAAGATATTGTAGTTGAATTTCACAAACTATAAATTCAACGATATAAAGTACCCACAGTTCACACCAAATGGGTATTTGAAATAGGTGCACTACACAGAAAATGAAGAATAGAACCACAACATTGGGAAAATGGGTTGGCATAGTCAAAACCACTAAATATGTTAAATGTGCCGCACTTTGGCAGAAGTGTAGAAATTTTCACTATGGATCACCTGATAATGCAATGTAGCTAATGTAAAATACTTGATCTACTTCTACTATCAAACTTGTGGAAGCTTGATCGATTTGAGCAAGATAAAACAAAAGACATATAACAGAGCAGAAGAATCAATCACACATGAAACACAAAAGAATACTTTGCAGAAAGCCTTAGCTAAAAACCCTACTATCTATATTATCATACAAGTGGAAATATCTCAGGATTACACAAAGCTTTAGCTTACAAGCTATCGAGCTCTCAGTACAATCCCTCACTGCTGCTCATAGACAGACCAAACAACTCATATGCCTTTCCCTCTATCCTCCAAGCTTCCTATTTCCTTGTGCTGATTTCCCTAGGTGCTCTTGCAGTAACCTTGTGTGACACTGGTCTTACACAGTGCTCCAATGCATTGTAAAACTGTGTAAATCTCAAGGAAATGAATTCCTTCTTCATGTAAGATATTTTCTTATAGGAAATTTCTTGCAACTGATAGTACATTGTCCCTGCCTTTACACTCAACTGGGTCTTTGTCTGAACTAACATGCATGAGTTATTTATGAGAGAATATTCAGTTATATGGAGTACACTAGTTTCATGCATGCATGCATTAACTGACCGAACTCACAATCAGTTCCACAAATTGTTTGGAACTAATCTAACTAGACTTAACTCAGTTAACTAAGCTAACTAATTACAACTCAAATATAACTCATCCTTATCTCCTTAATTAAGGGATAACTTCCTCAATCAAAGGGATAACTGTTGCATGACTTCACAAAGACTTAATGTTTGAATTTCTCCAACTAATTAACTCAAGATGAATTAATTAATTATTTTTCAAATAGTTGGTGAGACTAAATTCGAATTTTAATTCTCAATTTTAATTCAAGGACAAATTAAAATTGGAATATATCCTGAAATGCTATCTATAACAATGCTAATTTTAGCATTTCTATTTTTAGAATTTCTTGTTGCTATTTTCAACACTCCCTCTCAACAAGAAAGGGATTATCTGTCACCCTGATCCTGTCTCTATGTAACTCGAATTTACACTTTGACAATGCCTTAGTCAAAATGTCAGCATCTTGCTCCTCAATCGAAATATACTACAATAACATGATCCTCCTCGCCACATAGTCTCTGAGATGATGATATCGAATGTTTATATGCTTAGATCTATTATGAAATACTGGATTCTCAGAGAGTTTGATACAACTCTGATTATCATAATAGATCACAGTTTGATCCCTCCTCTGATCAAACAAACCAACTAGAATTTTCCACATCCAAATGGCCTCACATGCTGCCTGAATTGTAGCCATGTATTCAGCCTCTACTGAGCTAAGTGCAACTGACGTCTATTTCCTACTGTACCAAGACACTACAGCTGAACCAAGGTTGAAAATTCCTCCTTATGTGCTCTTTTGATCTAATGGACTCCCTGCCCAATCTGCATCTATGAAGCCCTGTATCTTCACTCCCTCAGACCGTTTGTACCATAATACATACTAAGATGTGCCTCTGAGGTATCTCAAAACATGCTTCACTACCTTCCAAAACAACTTGGTATGCTGAACCATAGCTTGACTCAGCTGGTTCACCGCAAAGCATGAATCTTGTCATGTGTTCACTAAGTACATCAATGAAGCCATAAGCTAGCGATATACCATAGCCTCTACTACCTCACCTGAAGTAGCATTCTCCTTCCTCCAGTTACCTACTAGAGCAGTCTGCATGGGCTTGCACTTCTCCTTGTGAAATCTCCTGAGCATCTCATTGGAATACTTGCATTGAGACACAAACACTTCCCCATCCTTCTGCCACACTTCCATGCCTAGAAAGTAGTGCATGAGACCCATGTCTTTCATCTCAAACTCTCTTGCAAGGTCCTCCTTGCAAGACATGATCAACTGATCGTCACCTATCAATATCAGATCATCAACATAAAGAACAATGATCAACTGCTTACCTTCCACCATGATGTGGTACAAGTTCGCATCTGATTCACTCTTTGTGAAGCCCAACCCGGTGATGTAGTTGACGATCCTTGTGTACCAAGCACGAGGTGCTTGCTTCCGCCTGTACAAAGCTCTCTTGAGTTGGCACACATGTGACTCATGATTGAAGGTCTCAAATTCTTTTGGTTGCTCTATGTACACCCCTTCCTCAATCTTGCCATTGAGGAATGTAGTCTTCACATCCATCTGATGGATCTTCCAACCCATCTATGCTGATAGTGCCAACATCGATCTGATAGATGAGTACCTTGCTATAGGAGGAAAAGTTGATTGCCTTGACCTATGAGAAACCACGGGCAACAAACCTTGCCTTATGTTTCTCCACACTACCATCAGCAGCATGCTTTACCTTGTAAAGCCAACGAGAACTAACAACTAACTTATTCTCTGGTCTTGGAACAACATCCCAAACATTTTTCCAAACTATAGAGTCGTACTCCTCCACCATAGCATCAACCCAAACTGGCTGCTGCACTACTTCCTAAAAGGAAGATGGTTTGGTCTCTACACATTCCCCAACAAGGTCCATGTAACCAGTGTATAGCTCAAGTGACCTCCTCTGTCTATGCTTAGAAGATGGTTACACCACATTCTCTCCCTCATTTGACAATAATCTGTCAGATTCTCTCATGCACTTTCGACCATCTCTGGAAGACTCTACATGAGTGGATGTCTCCACTCCTGAAACCTCTGCATGTGGTTACTCCACATTAGTCTGAGGCTCCTCCTCCTTAGGAACCAAGAGTTCCTCCTCTACCTACATCTTGAGCTCCCTCTCAAGGGAAACTCATGTGGCCTTTAGCTCATCGAACTTAAGATATCTGCAAACTACTATCCTCTGACTAGTAGGCAAATACACCTGATAGTTGTGGGGAGTATCAATGTACCCCACAAGTATCACCAACTCTGCTGTCAGCTCTAGCTTCTTCCAGGCATCCTTGGTCACATGGCAATAAACTAATGAGCCAAGGATCCTGAATTGACACACATCTGGTCTCTTCCCAGAGAAAGCTTCCTCTAGTGTCTTCATCCCAAGTATGTGATGCGAGCTTCTATTCTGCAAGTAAACCATTGTGTTGCATGCCTCAACCCACAAATGAAGTGATCTGCCTTGGTCATGCAACATCACCCGAGCTGCTCCCACAATTGTTCTGTTCCTCCTTTTGGCCACCCCATTCTTCTATGGGTTATAGGGTGCCTTCAGCTCCTGTTTAATTTCTTATGCAACACATAAGTCCTTAAACTCTCGAGAGACATACTCTCCACCATTGTCGCTTCGCAAGGCCCTAATATTCTTTCCTGGTTCCTTCTCAACCAAGGCTTTGAACTCACAAAACCTTGAGAATGTTTGATCCTTCTTCTACATGAAATATATCTAGCATCTACGAGAAAAGCCATCAATAAAAATCACATAGTACCTTTGTTTAGCAGTGGAGGCTGTCGAGAATGGTCCACACAAATCTGTTTGAACTTGCTCCAAGATTGCTTCAACTCAACTATCTCGATCATGAAGGGAAGATTTTGCATACTTACCCAAGGTACAACCTTTGCATGTGTCCACTTGCTCAAGTTTACCTTTGGGAAGTCTGGTAGAAATATGTTGCATTATCTTCAAGGCCCCATGATGCAAGTGGCCCAACCTTCTATGCCATAACTCGCCAATATCTTGGCTTTGCACCAATTTTTCTTTGGAACTTAATGCAGCATAGTCATCTACCTCCAGCTTGTGGAGATTCTTCACTCGAATCCCAATCCTCTTGGTCTGACCTGTGGCTATGTGTCTCAGGAACACCTTTCCTTTATTGAAGACTACATCATAACCTTTGTCTTCCAATCGCAACCAATACCAAGTTTTTCTTAAGTCTAGGCACATACCTTACATCAGTCAGGGTGAGAGGAGCTCCATGCTCCCTCTGAAACACAACCGTACCTTCACCTGAAACATGATACTTTCCATCATCACCCATCTCTATACGCATCTGGAGGTCTTTCTCCTCCAAGGTACTAAATAAACTCTTATCATCGGTCATGTGGAATGAGGCTCCACTATCTAGGTACCAAACATAGCCCACCATCGATGAAACCATGCATGCAATGAGGGTAAAATCCAATTCGAACTGTGAGGCCAATGCCTCACCATCTGATCCTTTCGAGGACCCCTTCTTGGATTTCTTCAATGGATAATTAGCTGCATAATGGCCCACCTCATCACAATTAAAGCATCGCACTTTAGATTTGTTAATCTTCTTCCCACCATGAGAAGAACTCAATTTGGAATGGGAAACCTTCCCTTTCCCTTTCCTTGCCTTACTTGCTAAGGCTAGATTTTCTTCATCATCATGCTTAGATGAAGAACAATCTCTGGTGCTCCTCCTAATCTCCTTCTACATCATATCCGACCACAGTCATTCCCAATCTGGTAGTTTCTCTCTTCCATTCACTGAGTCCTGGTAGCCTTGCCAGCTCTTAGGAAGACCGATGAGAGAAAGACTCACCATGTCATCATCAGCTGTCGTGATTCCTACACTTCCAAGCTCATCTCTGTAGGTAGTGAGCTTGTTAAGATATATAGAGATCGTGTCATCTTTTAACTCTTGATTTTCTGAAGCTTGTCATTTAGTACCATCTTCCTTTGGTTATTATTGTTCTGATATAGATCCTTCAATGTCTTCCACATTGAAAACGGAGTCTCATTCCCATGGAGACTCGAGACAATATGGTCTCGAACTCCCTCCAGAAGAATCCTCCTCTCTCTCACCACAAATTTCTTGCATTCCACCAATTCTTTGGCATTAGCTACTACTGCCTTAGGGACTTCTTGATCAATGAAGTCCTTCAAACCATTGTCTTCTAATACCACTTCCATTCGATCCTTCCATACTATGTAATTCAAGCTACCATCCAGGGCCTACTCGAGTCTCAAGCCATTGAACGCCATTGGTGAACTTTGAGATGTGATAAGAAATAAATTTTGTACCTACAATCAAGAACATTGAACTTCAAACTTCTGTCTTATTTGTATATTTTTCTCCTCTTTGATCACTTTTGCTTTGATACCATGTAGAAATTCTCACTATAGATCACCTGATAACGAAATGTAACTAAAGCAAAATACTTGATCTACTTCTACTATCAAAATTGCGGAAGCTTAATCGATTTGAGAGAGATCAAACAAAACACATATAATAGAGAAGAAGAATCAATCACACATGAAACACAAAAAAATACTCTAGGGAAAGCCTTAGCTAGAAACCCCGCTATTTGTACTATCATACAAGTGGAAATATCTTAGGATTACACAAAGCTTTAGCTCACAAGCTATCCAGCTCTCAGTAAAATCCCTCACTACTGCTCATAGACAGATCAGACAACTCATATACCTTTCCCTCTATCCTCCAAGCCTCTTATTTCCTTGTTCTTTTTTCCCTAGGTTCTCCTGTCGTAACCTTGTGTGACACTAGTCTCACACATTGCTCCAACACACTGTAAAACTGCGCAAATCTCAAGGAAATGAATTCCTTCTGCATGCAAGATATTTTATTATAGGAAAATTCTTGCAACTGATAGTAAACTGTCCCTGCCTTTAGTCTCAACTGGGTCTTTGTCTAAACTAACATGCATGAGTTATTTATGAGACAATATTCAGTTATTTGGAGTACACTAGTTTCATGCATGCATGCATTAACTGACTAAACTCACAATCAGTTTCACAAACTATTTGGGACTAATCTAACTTTACTTAACTCAGTTAACTAAGCTAACTAATTACAACTCAAATACAACTCATCCTTATCCCCTTAATTAAGGGATAACTTCCTCAATCAAAGGGATAACTATTGCATGACTTCACACAGACTTCATGTTTGAATTTCTCCAACTAATTAACTTAGGATGAATTAATTAATTATTTTTCAAATAGTTGGTGAGACTAAATTCAAATTTAAATTCTTATTTTTAATTCAAGGACAAATTAAAATTGGAACATATCCTAAAATGCTATCTATAGCAATGCTAATTTTAGTATTTCTTGTTGCTATTTTCAACAAGAAGTACGGGGAACATGACATGTGTGTGTCATTTTCTTGTGTTGGTGCATGATGGAGGATTATGGATGAGAAGTAAGATCCCTATAGACCCAATGTTGATATGGAGGATCACGATATTACAATACTAAGGGTAGAACCCCACGAAGGAGTTCATTGGAAAATATTAGGACTTCATTACAGCAGACAATATGAAGAAAAGGTTTGGGTTAGAAAAAGGAGAGAGGGGATATGACATCAATTCAATCAGTGACTAGGTAGTTTTCTTCGCAGTGCACATATTAGCTGGGAAGATCATGAGAAAGTGTCAGGTGAATGAAGTTCTTGCGTTGGTGGTTTCTTTAGCCACGCATTGTGTCAATGGGGTTCAATATAAATGGGCTGAATACCTGTGTAAGGAAATTTTGGATGTTTGCCGCAAAGTCCAGGAGAAAGGTACCACATTCCATTATGCATGGTGATTTTTTATTATTGCAATGTTAGCATGGAGATAGTTGGAGGATTCACAATTCCCCTCAGTAGAGTCAAATGTATGTGAAGCCATGAGGTATGCCTCACTACGGTTCACCACCCAAATGTCGCGAGTAATGGAGAACAAAATTTTCTTCGTTTTGTCTCATATTGATTTGCATATGGTAGTGAACCAACACCCTCACCTGTCACTGTGCCTATACAAGAAATATAGTGTTGTTGCAAAGTTGAAGGTAGATTTTCATAAAGTGTATATACAGGTGCGTAGGGATACAAAGAAGGAATGGCATGCACTCCCATATTTAGTCACAAAATATGATCTGTTAGCACTAGTACAGAAATGGCCCACATAATGGGTGACTATGCTAGATGCAGAAGCAGGAGATAGTGGAACAGAAGAAGAGGAGGACACTTCACAGCATGGCGAAGTGAGTGGAAAAGACAAGGACAAGGATAAGGATGGGAATGAATAAGAAGAATAAGAGCTACATGACGAGGGTAACTAGGATCCTCTAGAAGAGAAGAACATAGAATCAGCAAAGATAGAGATAGACCTCGTTGTTGCAGAAAAAAGGATGGTAGAGGGCGAATCTACCTCATAGAGAAATATGAAGAAGAAAGCTAATAAGGCAAAGGATGTCATTCCAATGGTCCATAATGAAGGAGACTTAGACCAAATTGGGGCCATGATACAGGAAGCAACAACAAAACCTTGGAAAATAGTATAATATCATTACAATGCACTTCTGACCAGTGTCATAGAGTGGATTGTAGAATTGAAGATAATGGCATAGACTGTAAGATAACCATCACAGATAGAGGAAAGGGTTGGAGTATAAAGGTAGATAAACCTATTCTTGTAGCGAAGTTAGCACAAAAACCTAAAGGATCCCTATAACTTGACTCTATTGAACTACAACAATAGGCTAAGGAATGGAAGAATGTCAATATTAACATCATAGTCATACCAATGCCAAGACTACACAAGTTTTACATGGAGATAATTGAAGAGCTGAAGCTGCACGAAGATCACACCTCACAACTAAATATTCAAATAGAAAAAGAGTGAGTTACGCTTTGGTAGAATCTCGAGCAGATGATCCAAGAAAGGGATCAAGTAGAACAACAGCATAAGAATATCAAGGAGGTGGTCAAAGCCACATGTAAAGAGATTTCATACCTAGATGTCGAGGAAGAAGAATTAGTGGAGGACAAGGTCGTGAAGCTCGACCTTGTAGTGAAAGGATACAAGTAGAAGATTACAGATGTGTAATTTAAGTATGAAATGTATATTAGTGAGACACAAATGAAGATGTATCCAACTACACCATAGGAAGTACAAGATCCGAGGGAGACTGACCTAAAGACTGTAATGGCCAGCATCTCCACAGCAGTGGCAGACTATGGAAATTTTTTTGATGAAAGTTTGTAAATTTGGACTTCACTGCAGGAAGATCCAAATTTACAAGAACTGCAGTAAGAAATGCAGTATAGGTAGTAACAGTTAGAGGAGATCCAAGCATCTGTGAATACCTTACAAATCTTGCAGAAGCTCACGAAGATCAATGAGTCGAAGCTCCTCTAGAAGAAATTTGAGGAGCTAAAGAAAGAAGAAAATATTTTGTCGGAGAGGACTCAAAATTGGCAGGATGAGGCCCTCCAACTGTTCCATGCATTGGATAAGAAGCTTCAAGAGTTTCGACAGAGGGAGACAATGTTGGTGTAGAAGGCTACAGAACATGTGATAGAGGCACTGTTGGAGGAAGTGTGCAATGAGGAAAGGAAGGTAACATAGAATATGTAGTAGTTCAACTAGGCCTACAATAACATCGCAGCAAAAATTAGAGGCAAATAATCTGAGTGACTTGGGTAGAGTCACATGTGAGTGTTGGGGGCCTGTTGGTTGCAACCCAACTTGGCCTAGATTTTGGTGAAGATATTTTGTGGAACAGAGTGTGAAGTAAAGAATGCAACGGAGCGTGAAGTGGACCGCACAATGGAGGAAAGGAGTGCCAAGTAGATATACCACATGGTGTGGGGTCTTCGAGGAGGGTCAAAGCCTCTCATTTTTGTAAAATAATGTAATGTTTTAAAAGATCAATGGTTTCAGACCATAGTTTCTTATATTAGAGAGTCCATGGTATTGTAATGATGTACCCTCAATGTAATATTATATATAGGGTAGACTAATAGGAAGAAGAATCATCTTTATGGTCCAGATCTATGCTTATGGTTGAATTATTGTGATCTATAGTTTGTGGTAGAGGAAAGGCTCTACAGCTAAGTGCAAAGACGCTTAAGTCTACAACTAAGTGCACAAACGACCTGTAGATTTGTGCACAGGAGAAGAGATATTTGTTGTACAAGAATTAATATAAGAAACAGTTCTTGTGGATGTAGTCCCACATTGGGATGAACCACGGTAAAATCTATGTCTTCATGTAATTATTTTCTTATTACTTGTTGTAGCATAAAAATTTATTATAGTTGCATTGTATTACATCGCAATGATGATTATGTGTTTAAATGATATGTTTATGTGATTAAATGAATGTGGTGAAGTAATATATGTATGTTAAAGATAAAATAACATAAAAATAACACATCACATCATCCCTCAAGGCTGTAGAAACTAGGTTCTACATCCTCCCATAGTCACTTTGGGTGAGACTGTGATCTTCTTGTAGGTCATTGTCGAAAGGGCCAGTGATTAAAGGGTTTTTTTGGTGCACAATATAGATCAAACTTGGGTTAGCCCAATATAAGCTAAGGCCCGTCAAGCAACACAACATTTTATGGCGCCGTTTCCAGGGATGAATTTATTGGACCTTAGCTTTATCACAATCTCCATATTCTTGTAATATTTCATCCATCATTCATTATTTCATTAACGCCACAACATTTTTCGCACCTTTTTGTCATCATTTTTCATCTTTTAATCACCTTATCATTTTTCCTCTCACCTTGATCATTCTCACATTTAGCACCTGGACATTTAGGTTGGTTTCTTGTTTTCATAACTCCTCCACTTATTCATCCATTCACTAGAATGTACTCTAGAGGGAATCCTAGTAGCTTGGTTAACCCCACTTTAGATCCTAAAAGGGTTCTAAGAGCTCAGTTAAACAAGCTACATTATAGAGATCATTTAAATTTTCTCAGAAAGGAAGCTCTCCTTGACCTCCATTTTATTTTCATCAATCCTCCAAATCAAGACATCATGGGTGACTTCTATGGGCCTTGCAACTTCACCAACATCCAAGGGTATCTGCATGATCTACCAAATGAGTCAACTATGAATATATTGCCAATTTTTGAAGGAAATAATGTTGTTAATGTTGGAGAACATATAAAGAAGTTGATGTGTTCCTCTATAGATATGCTCATTCTACTTACTATAATCATGAATATGTCAGGATGAAACTATTTGTCTTATTGTTAGGAAGTGGTGCAATTGATTGGTTCCACAACAAGGAAAATAATTATTTTGATTCTCTGGGAACCCTCCTCAACACATTCAGAGACAAATATGTGGATAGGAGGGAAGGAAAATATTTGGTAAAGGAATTCAATATTGTTAAGAAGAAATAAAATGAAATGGTGGTAGAATTTAACCAGAGGTTCAACAAACTTTTAAGAGATACAACTCAAGATTATAAGCCCCCTAACAGGAAAATCTTGGAAACATATCTTGAGGCTTACCATATATAAGTTCAATATGTGATAAGTTTATCTCACCCTACCACTTTAGCTAGTACCCAAAACATAGTTGAAGAGTTAGAAAAGATAAAAAGGCTTTTGGTAAATCTGAGATCCCTGGCTATGAGAGAGGTCCTGTTAAATCTAGTTAGGGATATGGAAATTAAACGTACCAAGAAGATAAATGAAATGCATAATCAGTTAATATAGATGGAAAGGAATACCAGGATGAAAATACGAAGTATTCCTCCCCGAAACAATAATAATAATAGAAGTAACAATAACAATTAGTGGCCACAAAGGAATTACTCAAACGATCAAAGGCCTGCTACACCACTTGAATCTGCCAACATAGTTGATGTGTTGATTCCTTTTTGTAGACCTTGTGATATTTTTCATAATGAAAGTACATGTGCATTTGCTAGAAGGATATTAGAAGAAAGTAGATATCAACAAAGTAATAATGCAAGTCAGGACGAATCAAGTGAAAGCCCATGCGCCAATATGATTTCTTAAACCTTTGCAATAAACACCTTTGATGAAGAAAAATACCCCATTACTTAGGCATATGGTGATAAACCAACTTAAGAAAAAGTTCTAGAACTTGCAAAGAGTAAGGGCTACACATATCAAAGGAAGGGTAAAGGTCAAAGTCAGAACAAATAGGTTTCCACCGAAAGAAACAAATATGGTTTGAACATGGATTGGGCTGCATGGATAAATAATATTAAGATGTATATCCCTATACTTAAATTTTAAAGATTCCATCTCAAATTGTTTCTTCAAGGATTTAGGTTGCTTCAACAAAGGGATGAAGAAATTAATAATCAAGATGAATAAATTAAGTTAAAAGAAATTAACTAGTATATGACTAATGAAAACCATGAGTCATTCTTTCTTACTTTGGACATAAATGAAAGACTGATTCACAATTGAATGCTAGACTCTAATGCATCTAAGAATTTTATGACCAAGAAGGTCATGGAGCAATTAAACTTAAGGATTTCTAGACAATACCATAACATTTTTTCAATGGACTCTAGAAAGGTTGAAGTCCTTGGTGTGGTTAAATAATTACAGGTTTCCTTGGAAAATTATCCATACAAAATCATCACCATAGATGTAATAGTCATTGATGCGCCAGATGTATGGGGAATGCTTCTGTCTCAGCAGTTTGTAACTATTTTAGGTGGATGCATTTAGATGGATTTATCTTATGCCACTATTCTAGAAGAAATGGGTGGCATGGTCAAGTTGTCCACAGAAGTAGAAATAATATACCACATGGAAGTTCCAAAGAAGTTGGAAAATGGTGAACAGGCTGTGCCACAAGAGAATTTGCCTCATTTTGAATCACAAATATATCACTTTTTCCACCACCCATACTCTCTATCGAACAGAAAAAAGAAGAAAATTTTAGATTGACAGAGATATGAAGTATAACGATGACCACTCACACCAACCTAAGAGGGTTAAACTTTAGCAAGGGACATCCAAAAATTAGCCTAGTGATCTACCAGTCTGCAGACAGATGCCCAAGATTGTTCCTCACCAATGACATCTAATTCCATGAAAATTATTTTTTATAGTATTTCTAACCTTATTCCCTTTTTCTTTCATGTCATTAGATAGTTTATTTCACACATTTATATTATGTCTTTCAGTTTATTAGAGTACATTTTTTATTCCAACGATATTTTTTGTATACGCACGATGATTTCGATGTTGAATGGATGTTTATTTGATGGACTATTGTTTCCTTGAATCTAGGATTTTAGGATTCTCACATTACTTCTTGGAAGCAACATGTCTCCGTATGGAGCCAGATGTTTCACTCAAAATGTCGAAGATCTAGGGAAGCAGAAGTACCAACCTTTTTAACAATGATCAGATCACATATCAGTGGTGCATGTGTCATGGTCATCCCATTTTGCAAGTTGTATATTGTAAATGATCTTAGTAAAACCTTGAGTCCATGTAACAACCTAGGTAAGCATATAATTTGATGATGAATTCCATCCTATGAGGTTTATTAAACTCGCTAATTACTTGTGTTTTTACACATGGCTAATCAAAAGTGTTTTCTCCCTCCAACTGAAACCCCAAAGATAGGGTGAAATTTATTATCAAATTATTAGGTGAGTCCTAGTGTTTATAGTCGAGTATGATGTAAAAGTGGTTTGGAAATAATTTAAGCTAATTGGCTTAATTATTTTATTACAAATTACTTGGGTTACTAGATCATATTGTGTTGCATATGAGTTATGTGTCTTGAGAGTCTAATCCAAATGTGTATTCCATTTTTGAGTCTTGTAAATGAAAAATAACATGTATTAGGGGGTTGGAAAAATAATTAAATCCCCCCATGTGTAAATTAATTAATTTTTTTGGAAAAATAAAATTAAATCCTAAGCCAGAAAATTAATTAATTAGAGCCAAATTAAATTGTCTTAGGAAAATAAATTCTTCAAATCAAAAAAATCATGGGTCTTAAAAGAGTCAATTTTTAAAGGTCCTCCACCAAGGGAATATTGTGTATTTCAAGAAAATTTGGAACCTTGGACCTTGGTGGTTAAGTCAAATCAAATTTTTGAGGAGCTTAACTCAAAATAATTAATTTTGAGCTAACTAAAATGGAAGTAAACGATAAATTCAAAAAATCCTCAAAAATAAAAAAATCAAGGACCAAGATTAAAAGATCTTGAAGTGTTTATCAACAGCCAAGATTGTTTTGAGAAGGATCAAAGAAACTAGGCGTTATTTTTCCATTTGGAGGATTTATCTATAAATTAGAGAGTCAGATGAGTCTCTAGTCATCTTTATCTCTCACTAGAATTGTTGCTAACACATTTTGTAAACTATTGCCTCGCTGGGAACTATTTATTTTACTATAAATATTATTTTGATACGTATTGTTTGTAGGTACTCAATCCTTTGTCTCCAAATTCACAGAGTGTGGGAAATGGTTACTTTTCTTGTATCGTTAGTTTTTATATGGCGGGTTGAATCTTTGCCAGGGCTATAGTGAACATATTTTTTTCTAAACTGTTTTAGTCATTCTTTCAAGGAAAAAAATATCATAAAAAAATATTTTTCTCAAAATCTATTTTAAAACCCATGTATATTTTGTAAAGTTATTTTTGTAATATTAATTGAAATTATTTCTCTAACATGGGTTGGGGTTTTGGATCTACTTTTTATATATTTGGGGTTAGGGTGTTGTAATTTTATTTTTTGTAGGTTAGATCAAGGAGTCAAGTGGAAGAAGACCTAGATTTAGGCCCTTGAGGGTTTAAGGTCTAAAAATACATATTTTTGAAGCGGAAACTTGATTGCAAAGTTTCAATGATTTCAACCAAAGGATCTTGAAGGCTTTGGGCCTAGGGTTTGACCTATAAACCCTTGTTTACCTTCATTTTTATTACAACAATGAAATCATTAACAATTCACCCTTAAAATCACATAAAAATGGTCAAATTTGGTCAAAGTTGATAAATCTTGATTTTCATGAGTTTTGGCCACTTGGGTGTCTCAAATTTGGCCTAGATCTAAACTTTTTTCTTGTTTGAATTTTCTATGTAAATTGTTGAATCAAGCCTACAAATTTTTCCGAATGAAATACTTGAAAAGGGCCAAAATTTTCAAATTTTCAATTTCTGGAATTCTTTTGCTATTTTTGGATATATTGAGCATTGACTTATGCTTGATTAGCTTGTTGACCTGTCACTATTTTACTACTTCAATAAGAATAGCATACCTGAAATTTTGTAATTTATGCCTTCTAAAAGCTATAAAATTTGATATTTTCAAGTTTGGTGAATTTTCACTATTTTGGGGCATTTTGGGTATTGGTGTTGATATCATTAGCTTGTTGATCTATCATTTACTTACTACTATGATAAATATTTCAGTTCTAAAATATCACTGAATACATCATCACAAAGTGGGCTAAACAAGTTAGGTTACTTTTTCTAGTCATTAGAAATTTTTATATTTCATGTGTTGAGCAAATTTCATGGTTTGAGGTGGTCTCTCATCACTATCATAACATTGATAAAGTCTGAAATCCCTAAAATACTATTGCTTATATAAATTTTCATAAATCCAAAATTGACTTATCTCATCTTGGTTGCCTAACTTTGCACTCTTTCATAAGTTCTAATTCTTTGATCTTGTGGCATCTAATTGGATAATTGCTATAATCCTAAGAAGTTTGGCATCTTAAGTTTTGTTATGAATAAAATATATATAAATAATATAATTATAAAAAATGATTATAATTGTAATAATTATTAGTTATTAGTAATTAGTACTAAAGAGGCATGTCTAAATGGGACATGACCTTCCATGAAGAGGTCCTTGCCTAGGGTATATAAGCGGGCCCTCACTCTCATTTTTAACAACAATCTCATTCCTACATTTTAATATATATTCTTGTATCTTCAATGGAGATCTACATTTTCTAAGTCTTCTAAAGCATTTAACTTGAAAAATGAACTTTGGTTGTTACACTTGGTATCATAGTTGTTGAAGGATGGTCAGATGGGCTTTAATTTATGTCTAATTTGGATGCCCATCATACCCCCTATTGAAAGTGTTCCTCATCCTCTAAGCAACTTAGTGACCTAATTGTGCCTCATTCATGGCCTTGATGGTCTTTTTAACATCCCAAGATACCTTAGAAGGAATTTTGGCACATCTTCTCTAGCTCCATCCTCTTCCTCTTCTTCTCTAGCTCCTTCTTCTGTAGATCCATCCTTTTCCCCAAGTTCTAATTAGGTTTGTGTTGTGTATTAAGAAAATTATCCATGTTAATGTTCACAATTTTTGCTCATGATACAAGTTTTCAAACATTATCCACAACATATGTGATAATTAGCATCCTTGATGAGTCCATCGACTCTCTTCAATTGAAACTACTCCCCCCATGATTTGTCACAATGATTTTCCAAAATTTGGAAAATCAATACTCCCAATCCTTCCCTTAGATGTCCCTCTTCAAATCTAGGGTAAAGTTTCTCAAAAGCAGGCTTTTAATAGCTCTATAGACTTTCCTGTAGCACAATGTCTTCTCCTATAACAAATTTATCCCTTCCTGTAGCAGCTATATTTTGTCATGTAGCAAGGTAGTTTGTGCCTTTAGTTGCTTAGGTGTGGGTTTCTATAGTGGTCGGCCTTCCCATGGGTGTTAAAAGTTGCTTCCCCTTTGGTTCAATCCTCCCCCCATTTCTCCTACTACTCCTTCTCAGGGTCACTTGGGTGTGTTTTTAGTATTTTCCTTAGAGCAGTATCGGTTGTAGAGACAATGTCAAATTTTAATTTTTATCTAAGAGGGATAAGGATGCTAATAATTTTCATCAGAACAAACTTTCCTTTGTCCCTATCTTGCCTTCACATATAACAACTTTCAAAGGGAACTATTGCACAATTGTTTGCTACAAGGTACTTAATTCAAGCAAAATTCTCTATGCAAGTATATGGAAATTAAAGAGGAGGAAAGACACTTACTCATTTCAAGATAATTGTATCATATGCATGAGGATTTGAGGATAACTTTGGGGATTTTTGGCTCCCTTTCTCCCTTCAATTCTCTCCTGTAGCTTCCTTTTAGGCCTCCTATAGTAGTGTAGATCCTCCTATAGCTCCTTTAGAGATAGTTTGAAGCATCACAGTGGCACCCTAGGCCGACTCTTGTAGCATCTAGCTCATCCTTGTGTACATTGATGGGTTTCTCCAACTATTTCTTGGGAACGAGTAATTGTGCAAGTGAATTTGAGCCTTGTACTTTTATTCCCTTTTGTGGTAATTGCTTAAAGCAATTTGGTGACTTGGCCTTTGCACAAAATTCCTCTTTTAACTGTTGTCCCCACTCCTCGTAATCATCACCCTTCTTAATTTGGCTTTTCCAAGTTGCATGAGTAACAGAGTTAGCTGCAGTTAACTGGTTGAGGGTGGTTGAGATTGCTGACCCATCCTAGCTAATAAAACCTCATTTCTCATTCATTGACAACAAATTTCTAACCATAACATGCTTAAGAGAAGAGGTGAAGAATATTTCATACCTGTACCTATCTGATGGTTGTTGGATAGGCATAGACGCTACTGCTAAGTTGATGATCGATCCATGGTTCTATGAAGGTGTTAATTTCTTTGTTTTACTTGTGCACGAGTCTTCACATGATGTAGTTGACTAATGGAACCCTTCTTGCTTGCAAGTATCTCACCATTTTTCAATATTTTATTGTTGGAGTGGATGGTTAAACTTACAACTGCTCCTTAGAGATGGTGTGGCTTCCTCAAGCTATAAAGGTGGCCAACTCTTCATTCCAGAGAAATAAGAATTATTGGATCATGCTTTCTAATGAATCTGTAAAGGCTGCTACTTGACTATTTTCATCCTATAGAAGTCACTCAGCTTCTTTTCATAATATCACACTGAATTTATGGACTTGGAAAAACGATAGTGGCTTTTAGGGGCAAGAATATCATCTTTAGAAGGAGGTGAAATTTGTGGGAAAGGAAAAAACTATGAAGTCAAAGTTCTTTTTCTGTGTTTTGTTTCATGTGTGGTTAGAGGTGGAACCTTGGTGATGGATTTCGCTGAATGGAATGGTGATTGGTGTGAAGGAATTTGAGTGGACCTATCCCAACATTTCCCAAGGAAAATAGGACCTTTGGGGCTCTTTTTCCAGGTTGATATCCCTCCTGTAGCACTTTTGGTTGCTCCTATAGCATTTTAGGACAGTCCCCTGTAGTAGAATTATTTTATCCATATCTCTCAAATGATAGATTTGATTTACCTAAAATTTTATTAGCATATTTCCATCATCCTTATGAATCTCTCTATAAAAATATCATCCAACAGATGCAAAAATTTTGAGAAAAAATTAAAATGGTTGTAGGCGATGGAGGCCAATTTATTGAAACGTGTGCAGTAAAATTTTCTGAAATTCCTTGAGGATTTTACCATCATTCATATGCATCTATCCATGAAACATATTGGCCAATGGATATATAGTTTTCAAGATATGGTAAAAAAAATATATGCACTATCTATTTTGGCCTCCTCAAGTAAAGCAGAACCCTCATGTAGCATCATAGGACAACAAGGAAAATGAATAGGAAAGACTTGGAAATGATGGGTGGATTTTGGAAATGGATGAGGGTGATGGATTGATATGGCCTTGGTCGTGTTGGAGCAATTGAGAAAAGGAGGAGAAAGCCAAAGTTTGTCTTCCTTTAACTAGGGTTTTGCTCAATTTTTACTTTTGGTGCTAAATTGTTCTTGTTGCTTGAAAAGGTTGGAGGGCACCTACATTCATCAGAGAGAGATACATGGAGCAAATATTTTTTTTTCTTTTCATTTTTTTCATTTTTTCTTTTCTTATGCCTACTAGCTACCTCAATGAGGTTTTCAACTAGTAGGTCTGCCTATGTGCCTTAAATGAGGTTTTCACCTAGGATCTTTTCTATTTCCCCTTTTCCAACCCATTGACCACCTCATAGAGGTTTTAAGTTAGTGAGCCAATATCAGACACCTCAAAAGAGGTTTTCACTTGAGATTTTATTCTTTTCCTTATTTTTTCTCTTTTTCCATTTTTATTTCTTTTTTTCTATCCTACTTTACTTGAGAAAATAAAATCTCTTTCGAGTGTAGGAATACTTCCAATGGAGTCATGTGCATAACAAGTTGATGTATAAACTCATGTGTAGGCTCGAAACATATGCTTTGACATGTACTTGAATATTAGATACCAAATTCTTTGACTTTGTTATTATCAAGCACTTTTGAAGAAGAGAGTGAGGCTCAATATTGTTGATTTTCTAGAACCAAACCTCAATATAGTTTTGATGCCCTTGGTTCGATTCCTCATCTAGATCATTCTTCATGTCTCCTTTTTCTACTCCATTCAAATCTTCTATTTTTTTTTTATTATTCCCTTGTACACATAAAGGATCTGATGATAAGCATGGCATAAAATCTTCAATCTCAGGCTCCAATGGTTGCTCTCTATAAAATGTGATACATTATTCTTCTAGGTCTTCTTCTTCAATGACATCAGGAAAATCTATTTTTTGGAAATACTCTTCCTGAGCTAAGATAAATATCATTTAGATCAAGAGGAGATGTTTGGAAGTGTTGTACCTCAAAATTGTAACTAAGATGAGTTACTTCATTGTTTGGGTTTGGAATGGTGGTACAAGTAGTTTAGTGGGAGTGGATCTTTGGGATGGATGTGGTTGTGATGGAGGTGGATGGTAGGGATAACAAGGAGTTGGGTATGGAGGATGTTGAGGAAAATATTGAGGATATTGTGGATTTCTCCCATAAGGTTCTTTCCAACCTTGTTGTCAAGATTGTTTTTTGGGTTGAGATGACCAAGGTTACCAAGGAAAGGGCGTGTTCCAATTACTTTGAGACGGATGTGCATAACCTTGACATTGTGAATTAGGTTCTTGTATCATATCAAGTTGGCTAGGTTGCCATGGCCTTCTTTGAGCTATATAACATAGCTGCTTTGGTGATTGACTTTCTCCATTTTCCTCTTGGTAAAATTCCTTCAACCTCGGTAATGATGGACAATATTTAGTAGCATGTTATTATGCTTGGATAACACAAATATCAGTGTCCTATTTTTTCTCAGTTTGCATTGCGAACATTTTTACTTGTTCACTTAGATCGCTAAGAATTTCTATTTTAAAGTTATCAAGAAAATTTACAATTTTATCTTGACTTACCAATATTAGTGTTGATTTATTTACTCTTTCCCTTCCTCTTCATATGTGTTTGCATGTTTCACAAATTTCTTCAAATGATAATTGGTATACATCACCTTTACTCATGAGATAGAGGAGATCAATCCACTCATCACTAATTGTTCTAAGTAAGAGGGTTTTTAGTGAGTCAAATCCTAAATAATGTAATTTTTTTCTCTTAACATTATACATGAATCTCTCTATTAGATCCCAAAGGGTCTCATCTTCTTTTGGAGTCATTCTAAAGATTTATTCTTTAAGATCATGATCTTTATATTTTTATAGAAATATATTTTTCATATCATTCCATGACCTTATTAAATTAGTATCTAGACTAATGAACCATTTAAGAGCTCTATCATTCAATGTTACTGTAAACAATCTCAATTTTTTAGGGTTTAGTAACTAACCATAATATCTACAAAGGATTTCAAATTCAAAGAGAAAGGATTTCGGATCCTCTAACCTCATATCATGGAACTTGGGAAGGAAAGATGGAAGCGTGTTCTTCATATGAACACTAATATCAGTATCTTGAATGAGAAATATAAGAGGATATTCTTCATTGTCATCATCTCCATACATTTCTTCTACCTTATCTTCCACCTATTGTTCTTCTACTTGCAAAATTGGATGGTGATGTG
>APFE030266418.1:0-19935 GCA_000404065.3 Pinus taeda | reverse complement strand
TCAGTCTATCTCTAGGTTTTGTTTATGAATTAAACAATCGATCTGCAAACAGTCTAATTTCCCTAAGTGGTGGCTCTAGTAACCTCTTTAGATCACCCCTGTGTTTTACATATACTGAACATTACTTACTTAGCCTAAATCCTTGAACTGAATTGCAAACTGTGAGTGAAAACTTATTTAAAGTCTTGCACTGGTACCATCGCACCCTACCTTCAAGATAGACTATATGCATCACACTTCCCGAGTGCAGTAGGTACGTTGCATACTGAATTCACATTGTGACAGGTGCGATGGTCAGGGAAGGTTAACTCTACCTTCAGACTGTGGTTTTTTCTCACTGTTTTCAGTCCTATTTAGGAGTTTTTCTATGTGTAGTCAGTGTATCTCTGTGAAAAACCCCTTCTCTTACATTATTCCGCCTCCTTCGTGCAAGGAACTGTAAGTGTTTTTGTGTATTGTGCATGATTTTCAGTTCACTTTTGCAAAAAAGTAGCATAGTCGAACTGTCGTTTCTGGATCTGAAAGTGTCATAGCTGTCGTTTTTAGTTTTAGAAGAAAATCCCATTGTTTTTTATAGTCGATTATACAGTTACTATTGCATATGATTTGAATTAATAGTTTTTAAAGTGTCGAAAAGAAATTTTCATTTCGAAATCGCAAAGTGTCTCTCTTACCTTCACTTCATTTTGAAAAGAAATTTGTTGAGTACTATCACTTTGAAAGTAATTCAGATTTGCACCTAGCTTTCTTATCATCATTCATACATTAAGAAGGCTAAAACCAAATACATGCATCTACATTTGTATTTTGACTGCTTGGTTTGATTTAGGACAGTGCATTTAGCATATTCTTAACCTTCTTTCCTTAGTAGCTAGGATTTTCATTGCCAAAAGAAGATTAAGCATTTGTTTATCATCTTAGACTACATTTTAGGAATTATATACACATCACGTGACGAACCTGAAAGGAAAATTTTTAAGCAAGATAAACTTAAAATAAATTTAATGAATCTAACAACGCTTTGGATCCTAACACACAACATCTAGAGGTCTAGGCTAGAGATGTATTTTGGCATCGTAAAACCTGGTAACTATTGTTTTCATTGCTGGTTGGGTCACTCTGAGACGAAAACTACCAGTATGGACTTGTGCTCCCACGTTCTGTCGATTATATTTTAGGAGACCACAATAGGCTACATCCTTTATCCTTAGGAAGCCGTGTCTGCCGCCCTATCGATCGTAATGCACTGAACACAACATTCAGGAAGATTTACTATCGTACAGTAAAAATTATTCTGTAGTTTTGTGATTGGTTTGGTAATCCTCTCTACCCATATCTCCAAAGAATTCCATTTTGCTCCTTTTTAGACTCCTTAAAAGAAAAGGTCCTCTGAGCACTTGTCACTTCAGGCTCAATAAAAATCGAAGGCAACTAGAGTCATCTTTTCTTTTTTCTTGACACTTTAAAATTGAAAAAACAAGTTGTGTCAAAGCGTCTAAAAAATTTATTTTAATCGGAATAAAATCACAAATTCCCTCGTTGGTCTTTAGGTTGAGAAAATGGAGTCTCCCAACCAAGGATTTCCCTTGGAGGAAATCCTAGTCCCTTCTCCTCTTGGGGAGATGTTGGTGCACCCCATATGGCCACTTTGTCACTTCCATGGTTGACAATTGGTTTTCCTATCTGGCTCTTCTCTACCTCTGTCGTTCAGAATCCCATAATTCCTGAATAGTCAAGTTAGCAACTAGATGACACACGAGTTTCCTCCCAACCTTCTACTTCATCTAATTCACCCTCTCCTCCTTTCTCTTCACTTGGTAAAGCCAATAAAGCTAAAAATCAAGTGACTGAGAAGAAGAAGAAGCAGAAAGAGAAAAAGAAAAATAGGAAGGAGGAACCAAAATCTAAAGGGGGCAACCAAGCGTCATCTAGAGAAACTCCTCACACTACACCATCAAAACCTAAATCTCCTTGTGGCATTTGCAATGGAGACCACTATCACTGAGATTGTCCCTGCATCCCTCGGATCTTAAGGGACTGGTCTCCTTGTTTTCACAATCTGGTGGCATCAACCTCTGATAGTCATGTTGAATGCACACCATCAACCAGTGAAAGTGAAGCACATGGACAGAAAAGGAATCCTAGATTTCCTTGTAAGTTGTGTGAAGGAAATCATGTCATCCATCATTGTCCCTTCCTTGATGAGGCTAAAAGAGTTTTGGATGACCGTCCTGTTTCACCACTACGACTTCCTCCTGGATATAAAAAAATCTTGCCAAGTCCTCCATCGGTTGAAAATTCAGTTGGCCCATCATTGTGGTCGGCCAAAGAATCTATCATTGAAAATGAACACTCTGAATCCATACCAAACGAAAGTCAAAAGGTCAAGATGGCAGTTGATCCGGTCTTACCTTCAGAGTGCTCATCTTCGAATGATACCGTCACTGAAGAGAAAGAGAATGACAACGTTCAAATTCTTTTCATCAACACAGACTCTGATGAACTTGGGGGCAGTCCTCTCGTTCCTTTATCATAGGAAGGAAGTTCATGAGAGTCATACCCAGCCATCTATTCGGTCCCACCACCAAGCAACCTAGTCATTTCCTTCCATTGGAATCTACTAGGTAGACTCCGTTTACTAGCTAGTGTACCATTCAGGATCATTGTACAAGCTTACATAATGGTTATGGCTGGTACCATCATCGATGAAGGGGCTTCTGTGAGTATCCTTTCCTCAACTGCTTGGAAAGCGCTTGGTTCGCCATCGCTTTTACCTGAAATGAGAAATCTGACAGGCTTCGACAAAGGAACCAGTTGACCTTTAGGGATCCTTCCAAATGTGCCCATTACATTGAGAAGGAAAACCCTTCACATGAACTTGATGGTAGTTCAAGGACCCTTGGATTATAATCTACTCCTTAGACGTGACTATATTTATTGCATGGGAGTCATCGTCTCCTCACTCTTTAGAGTAATGTGTTTTCTGCACGAAGGTAAAATGGTCAAGCTCGTAGACCAAATGTCATTCCCTGGTTCACACATCACAAATATTCAAGTGCCATCCATAAATGGTCTCTTCATGCAAGGAATGTCTCATCAATCCCCAGTCCGTCCACCTGATGAGCGTGAGTGATTCAGGAGGATGTGACTAAAACCCAGGGGGCATGCACCCTAGTCTGTTTCGACAGGAAAACCTTAGGTATAGAGTAGGTTTCTACAGAGGATATATGACTAGTTTGATGAACCCGTCCTTACAGGAAAATGGGATTAGGCTGGAATAAGATACCTTCATTAAGTTTATGCTGAGTGACATGCGGTTGCACCACTCCCCTTTGTATATTTTGGTAGACAACGCCAGAGAAGCTTTCTGTCTGCTACACAAATGGAACTTTCGTGGTAACCCGGAAATTTTTCGCTAGGCCTGGGGGCATGCAAACCTTTCCACATGCAAGAAAAGAGCGGCTATTTCTTTTTTAAATTTGTACGACCTCTAACCCTTTAAACCCATAAGGCTAGTCGTTTCTTAGCTTGCCTAAAGAAAGGATTCAGGGAAAAGCTTTAAATATGTAAGCCCCTTCAATATAGCATCTTGAATGAGACATCCTTATCATATGACTGGCGAGCAGTGTTACCGCAGGGTTCAAGCTCGTTAAAAAATAAACCCGCCACGAGCAATTTCAGTGCATAGTTCAAGCTCGTCAAAAAATAAACATAAGTCATGAGCAAATGTTTCCCCTAGCGTTTAAGCTAATTAAAAAATGAACTGGTAAATAACCATTATGAGTGACTTATCGCTAGCTTTTGAGCCTTGGTCATGTTCTCGTCATCACCTCCACTCTATTTTTAGTCGACCATTCACCCCCATATGATTGTTTACTGCTTCGAGGAACATCTACGAAGAGTGATTCTATTAGCCATCATTGTGACACTGTCATGATTGGAGAATTCCAAATCTTACCTGGAATCAGCTGTTACCTGAAACATCACTCGATCCTCGAAAATGAGTCTTCTTTAAGCTCTTTTCAACTGACTCGTAAAATATGAAAATATCACTGAGTGATTCGCCTCTCTAGCTCGTTAATGTCATCGAAAGTGCTATCCCTCCTCTACATTTTAATCTTTTTGGACCTAAGGGATTATTACATAAAAAGATTGAGCGCTTGTCTTGTTCTTCTCGTTAAAACTTTCGAAAATTTATTCCTTTTGTATTATTTTACACTTTTTCGGACTTAAGGGATTACATGACGAAAACAAATCGTTGGAGTCTCCTTTCTATTTGTTTCAGACTCTCTAAAATTGAAAGGGACCGAGTTATCTTTGTCGTTAAACTCGTTAAAACCTAATAGCGATAAACTCATCCAAACGGATGAGAACAAGTTTCACTATTGCTAGGCTCGCTAAAATATAGCGACAGGTTTGCCCGAAGGGAAGATTATAGAACAAGCATATGTTATCCTCCTCAAGCATGAAAAAAATAAATAGGTACTCGTTAGCAATGACTGGGGGAAATTGGGAAGAAAACTTGAAAAAGCTTTATTGGTAGCAAGTCGCTCTTGAACATGACACTTGTCTTCCGCATCCATGTCGGGTTGGGTTGTTCCGTTCACTGGTCATCACCATTAGTCCATCACACCATCCATATTTGGGGTTAATGCTACCAATCCATCGTCAATGTCGCCGATATGTTCAAGAGAAGTCATTCAAACAATTCACCTGTGTCTCACCCACTGCAATACATTCATGCTCCATTCCTTCATGACTGCAACCCTGAACCTTGTATCATCAGATTGTTTTCACCTCCAAAATCATTTGCTTTGTTCTGTGTCATTCATGTGGGATTCATTAAGGCCCTCCTGCGACAGGTCACTTCTTGTCGACATCAACTAATTGTCCAAGAAGTTGACTTAGGAACAACCCTTTAAGTACTTTGAAGCTTGCATGCCTCAATGGCAAGTTTCTCACTTTCAACGACAGGTTTACATCAATGGCCTTCGAGCGAGAGATTTTACGTGGTGTTTGACGCCAAGTCTTTTTTAACACCACGTGAATTGTACTGTAGTACTTTGAGGGTCATTGTCATTATTGGTGATTCCTCTCGTGCCTGTTAATAGCTTACATCATTGGTTGGTAATCAGGCGATGTCTTTCCATGTTCAACAGCAAAACATTTTTCACATGGATCGACTTGTACTCCCAGCGAATATTGAACGAGTTTTAAAGACTGCGAATCTAGTTTCATCCCTCCAGGCTAGATATATTCAGGAATATAAAGACATCAAGTGTACATCATTTCCGAACAGATGATCATCCAAATCAAAGGATGATGAGTCCATATCATCAGTCTTCCACACAGACGATTGTCTATCCTATGTACATGAAAATGAATTTATAAAGCTAAGCATGGGAATGCCCGCCTCAGCTAAATCATGAAAAAATGTTGTCAAAATAATGTATTGTATTATATCTTATTACAGGTCACCTCCCAGCTCGAAAAAACTTTGGATCCTCATAATAAAGCATTTCACCCAACATCAGAATGATTAATGACCTCATGCTTTAGGGGGCAACTATTATAGACATTTTTGGGCACTTCAACCCCAATCATAAACTTCCATAAACTGAGGGCTCCTAAGTCCCTAAAAGTGTTGCTTCACTACCTAAAGGAACAAGGTCAGCTAATTACATCATCTCCCAGAAGTTCTCCACTCAAAACTGCTCATAAATGGTCAAAACATGACCATACTGAAAACCCAGCGCAGAGGGTGCGATGCATATCACCTTCTCAGTGTATAGGGTGCGATGCAGTCTGAATTGCTCCTCTATAGGGTGCGATGGTCGGGAATGGACAAATGCCTCTCTGTTTTCAACCAGGGATGAGTAAGAGATCATCATTCTCCAAGTGGAAGTAGGAACTATCAGAGATAGGACACTAATCAAGATCCCAGAAGATGACTCACCTCCCTATAATCATCTATATATGGATCCCTCATCACAGAGATCTAAAGGCTGGAATTTTGTATCTTATAGAGAAGTGTTGTTGGTTTTCTGGTGTACATTCATAGTGTTGGGTGATCTAAGCTTTGCCTGAGGTGAAGAAGGTCTTTCTAGCTGGAGGATGATGTTGGGTTAGAACATATGGTTGTAATCCTCTTGCTACTTTTCATCTTAATAAATATATTCAAGTTTTCCTCCATATTCTTGTGTACTTGTTTATATATGCATTTGTATGTTTAACACACATTTGGTCCTATGCTATTTATGAATATAGATCTTTGTTTCTTCGATAGTAGTATGTTGTTGTGATTCCACAGGTGCTCCTTGAAGTTGAGCAGACGAAGAAGAAGCAACAAAGCTCTATCAAGAAGGAGGGGAAATCAAGCGCAAGACTAAGGTTGCTCTTCTTGGTTCTCCTCTTTTCTATTTTCATAAAGGAAAACAAAAGTAGACTTTACTTGTTTGTTTCTAAGATAGCTACTAGTCCTAGTGGGAATAGAAGCATCCAAGTGGAGACTATTCCCGGTAACAGGAGGACCCTATTTCTTCAATGTTGCGGGTTTGTATCTACGAGATTGGATAAAAAGATTCAATCCAGACAAGGAAGACTTTAGCTGGGCACCGGTTTGGATTTGCATGTACTCCTTCCCCCTAGAATAATGGGATGAAGAATCACTCAAAGCTATTGGTAATGGGCTAGGAGAATTCATAAAGATTGCAGAGGAAACAAAGCTTTTTTGGTACACCTCATACGCTTGCATCTACGTTTATATGAAACTAGGCAAGGCATTTACCGACTCAGTAAGTCTCCTTCACGATGACTTTGAATGGATTCAACACAGAGATTATGAACATGTGCCCTTTAGATGCAGGAAACGCCATGACCATGGACATTTATTCCATGATTGTCCTCTAAATGCCCCTCCTAAACTACAAACCATGTGGGAAAATCTGACACTGAAGGGTTCACCAAAGTTTCTAACTGAAAGAAGCATAACAAAAAACCTCCTATTGCACCAAAAAACATAGTACCTTCCTCCAATGCACCATCCTCCAGTAATAGTTTTGACCTTCTGTCAAACCTAGATATGCTAGAATCAGATCCTTCCAATATAGTCAAGGCAACTTCCACGCCATCCACCAAACCATTCGTTGTACCTTCTCCTAATGATGCTACTCATCCATCCTTGGTGATTAACTCAGATTCACAACCAATAGCCTCTCAACCTATCCCCCTTTAAGATTACAACAAAGCCCTATGATCTGCAAAAGGGATGGACTTTCACAAGTTGTTGACAGGTCCACTCAAAACAAACCACCATATGGATGAGAGAAGTCAACAAAGCCACATGGAAGAAGAACCAAAAAGCTTTGATCTAGGAGACCTAGACATTTTCAATCTAGAACAAGTGTGCAAAAAGAAAGAGTTCGACAAAATACTAGACATGCAGCTTGAAAATTTGGAAGTAGTACTCTCAAGAGTGCACTAGCACAGAACCTTGGGCATATAACAAGGAAGTATCTGGGATAGGAAACACATAACCAAAGATGGGAAGAAAAGAGGCATAAAGATAGATTTACAATGCACCATCCTCATTGGGGAAATGTTAGTACAGTCCAGCAGATGATCCAAGCTGATTAAATACTACAGATCCTTACCTATTGGTCAACGATGAAGCTCATTTCATGGAATGTTCAAGGAATTAACAGTCCTAGGAAATACATGATGATAAAGAACATGATACAACATGGAAAACCACATATTCTATTCATGCAAGAAACAAAATGTAATACTACCACATTAGCCTCCATTTTATCCAAATCCTGGTCAAGATGCCAAACTGTCACGATAGATGCAACTGGAACTTTGGGGGGGCTTGCCATAGCCTAGAACATGCAACACATCTCCCTTACAGACTTTCATGCATATCGTCATTTTATCCAAGCCACTTTTCACATAATTGGAACCAATACACATGGTCACTTAACAAATGTATACTTCCCTCAAGATTCTATGCGAAAGAATGCATTGCTAAAATCGTTGGAAATTCTCAGTTCCACAAGAACACATCAACTATGGATCACAGGCGAAGACTTCAATATGATCACTCAGCTGGAGGATAAAAAAGGAGGCAGAAGGAAGCTGCGTAGTGAAAGCAGCAGCTTCAAATAATATATTCAAAATAATTGGCTAATTGATTTACCATTTGATAATGGTATTTTCACATGGAATAATAAAAGGTCAGGATCCCGACAAATCACATCTAGGTTGGACAAATTCCTCATCTCAAATAACTCTATACATCTAGGTGGTGATATCACTGCATCTATACTCCCCATTGCAGGCTGAGATCACTAGCTCATTTCCCTTGAATGGATGAGTCCTGGAAACTCAAATTTGAAACTTTTTGGCTCACTCGCCCTAATTTCAAAAACATAGTCAAATCAGCATGGGAGAGTTTTATTCCCTCAAGCGGCTCAACTATGTATAAATTCTAATAGAGGTTGAAGCATATCAAAAGGTAAATCAAGCACTGGAATTATACCACCTTTGGTAATATTTTTCAAGGTAAAAAAGTGCTCGAGAAAAACATGATAGAGGTACAGTAGAAGATCATTACAGGAGGCAGAACATAGACCTTAGCAAGTCAAGAACAAGATCTTCTCGCACAACTAGAAGAAAGAAGGAAATAAGAGGAAATGCTCTGGAAACAAAATTCAAGAATCATATGGCTAAAAGAAGGGGAAAGAAACACCAAATTCTTTCATTGCATAACTATCCAAAGAAGAATGAATAACACCATTGTCCACCTTTAGAATCCATAAGGAGAGTGAATGGAGAAACATGAAGATATTGAGAGAGAGCTCACCAATAACTTCAAAACAATACATCAATAGCCGCTTAAAGATAGACAACCTGCAATAAACAAAATACTCCAGCATATTCCAAGAATCATAACAGAAGAGCACAATTAGCTCTTGCTGCTACCGATTACTATGATGAAAGTAGAATCTATAACAACTCAACTAAAAGATGGGAAGGCTCTTGGACCTGATGGCTTCACCTCTAACTTTTACCATCACTTTTGGGATTTAATCAAAGAGGAAGTTTGGAAAGTGGTAGAAGAATCACGAGCTATGCATTGGCTAATTCCTTCTCTCAATGAAACATTTATAGCTCTCATCCCCAAAGAAGATCAGTCGAGTACTCTGGAGAAATTCAGGCCCATCACTTTGTGCAATGTGATATACAAAATCATTTCGAAAGTCATTGTCAATCACCTCAAACCACTTCTCCCTCTTCTCATTTGGCCAGAACAATTTGGCTGTGTTGAAGGATGTCAAATCTTGGATGGCATCATATTGAATCATGAAATTATTCATTCCTTAAAGAGCAACAAATAGGCAGGTATGCTTCTTAAAATCGATCTTGTTAGAGCTTTCGACAAACTAAGTTCGGGCTATATAAAACAATTGCTTACTACCTCCGGCTTCAACCCGACAAGGGTTAGATGGGTTACGAATCTCATATCACCCCCCTTCTGCTCCATACTTGTTAATGGAATCCCCTGAAAACCATACTCCTCTTCTAGATGAATTTGTCAAGATGACCCTTTATCCCCCTTCCTCTTTATTCTTATGGTAGAAGGTCTAGGTTACCTTATAAAGAATGCTATTCAATCTCACTACCTCAGAGGAATCTCTGCCCATGGAACCTCTGCTATAACTCATCAAAAATTTGTTGATGAAAATATGTTGTTCAGACATCGTTTATTTAGTGAAGGCAATGCTTTCAAAGCCTTGTTAAACACCTTTTCCATGGCCTCAGGAACCACCATTAATACATCCAAATATCAATTTTTTTTTCCACATTCCTCCTGCCACCGAAAGAATAATCGACAGAATCATAGGATTCTCACAAGCCCAGCTTCCATCTAAATACTTGGGTGCTCCACTGATAGATTCAGCCTTAAGGCATGCTTCCTGGAACCAACTCATTGAGAAAATTGAAAGCCGCTTATTGTCCTAGGCCTATAGAACTCTCAACATGGCAAGCAGGATTATTCTGATAAAGACGGTTTTACAATCCATGCCTCTCTATCTCTTCTTAGTTCTTGCAGCATCGAAATGGGTGCTTAAAAAGATCAAAGATTTGCAACGCAATTTTTTATGGGGCTCCACACGGCTAAACAACCAATGCGTGCTAGTAAAATGGGTCACTGTTTGCACACCAAAAAAGCAGGGGGGTATAGGATTGTGAGACTAGAAACACAGTAATACATTGATGGGAGCATGAATATGGTGGCAATGGGTTTCAAGCCCACAGAAGCCATGGGCCCAACTATGGACTGCAAAATATGTGAATAATCATCTGCAGGAAGAGTTGATTAGAATCATCACTACAGGCATAGGATCTCTAATCTGGAATGTAGCAAAACAACATAAAGAGCTAATACAAAAGCACAGCTTCTGGGAGATATGCGATGTTCAAACTGCGTGTTTTTGGGTGGACTTGTGGCAACAGAGGCGAAAAATTATAAAAATCCTCCCCCCTCTAAATCATGATGGAAATAACCTCAACAAAACTAACCATGTATCACAATATTGGACTGAAAGTAACAATGAAGGCTTTAGGCAATGGAAACCTACTGAACAGATAATACATCATGAAACTGCAGACTGTTACTTAGATCTACACAAGGAACTCACCAGCAGGAAAATTAGATGCACCACTAGAAAATATGTTTTGAGATGTGGTTACACTCCAAGGGGAAATTACACAACAAAATAAGCATATAAGCTAATGCTCCAAACAAAGGAACCAACAAATCATGCTTGGAGTCATCTATGGACTACAGGAAGATGGCCCAAAATATCTACCTTCACTTGGTTGCTTTATCATTAGATAATTCTCACTTGGGATAATTTAATTAAAAGAGGATTCCAGGGACCCTGTTTTTGTCCTAATTGTTAAAAACAAGGAGAAACTATTCAACATCTCATGGATTCCCGCCACATGGCTAATCAGTTATGGGAGAAACTCACTTTCAGATGTCAGCAACCTTGCAGAATCTTGGAGGATATCAAAGGTACCATTGGCAATTGGCCCCCATGCCATATATAATAAAAATTTTAAATGCACTATGGGAAATTCTCCCAAGCTTCCTTTTTGGACAATTTGGAAGGAAAGAAACAAAAGAATCTTCAAAAATCAAAGCACTACTTTGGAGATCATCTGGACCAATTTAGGTCAAAACATTCAAGAAACCCTCACTCTCCAACGGTGGAGTGTTGAGGACTTTTCCACTCAGGCACAAGAATGCAGTATTTGGGACAACTGGAAATTAAAGCTCTCGTATGTTCAAATTGATCCCAACAAAGCCAACATTATCAACAAGTAGCCATCACATTCGAACTCCCCTCCAAAAAACGTGATCAAACTAAATTTTGATGGGGCCTCAAAAGGCAACCCAGGCAAAGTAGGACATGGTGGAATATTCAGAGATCAAGAAGGCCAACCTCTGCTAATATACTTTGGGTCAATTGGATGGGACATGAATAACTCTACAAAACTAGAAGGATTGTGGCAAGGTATGAACCTAGCGCAACAAAATAATTTTCATGCTATCATAATAGAAGGGGACTCCCAAATTCTGATACACATGGTTTCAAAAATACAACTGGGAACTAAAGCTTTGAGAGTCACTACCAACTTGAGACTATTGGCTCGGCTTGATCTAATAGATCAATGGATGAAAAACATCTGAGCCACCACCTTCATTAACATCAAAAGAGAAAACAACAAGGTGGTCGATCTATTAGAAAACATAGGAGTTCAATAGGATTAGGTCCTATAGTCGGGAACAATCAATATCTTACATGACCAAGCTCAGTTACAAGCCTACACTGACTTAGTGCATAAGGAAGCACATCTCCTAGATGCGGGTGCCCAGTAATAATAGTAAGGTTGTGGTAGAATGGGACGCCATGTGGCCATACCACATAGCCCTCCATAACCCAACACATCAATCTGAAAATGGTATTAACGCCAGCCATAAATGGAATTTAAGTGGGTGTCGTCTTTGACATGTCTACAACAACCCACCTCCGCTCCAAGCAAAGATGACCTCTGGTGATAATTATACCACCGCTGTTGTTCATTATCCTATGCCTCTACAAAGTCTCTGCCCTTAGGTTGCTGTAGCATCTAGTTCCCACACTGCCATAGGGAGGCGCTACAATCTCCTCTATTGCATTGATTTAGGCCTAGGAATTCACTTCACTCAAAGCCTAGTTTTCCATTTAACCTTTCACTCAACCTCTGCTGCTAGGCCCTCCTCTGAGCCGCTTGCTAATTCTACTGAGACCTCTCACACTCGAAATTCGTTTGTTCTTCCTCGACACAACCAATTCAATCCCCAAGAAACCTCAACCTCCCCACCTGCAACTCATGAGACCATCACAGTCGTGGTGCACACTCAACATCACATATGGAGCAGATGTGGGGGTAGTCGAGGCGGAAGCATATGGCCCCCCACAATGCCCAACCCTGATTTTGTTGCTCCTTTCTCTGGAAGATACCTTGATATGCACAATCGTAGAGGGCAGTCACAGGCCCATGGCATCCAAAGCACAAATGCAGCTACCCAAACTGAGAATTCCCTCGCCCCCCCACCCCTCTCACCATACCACCCAATTTCGCTTCCAGAGTTTGTTGATTCGGCTGGAAATCTTAGCCACAATTAACATAACCTTCAGTGAGTCTAGTAGTTCGCATGTTGAGTAGGATGATCAAACCCATGACTGTAGACCAAGAAGAAGGGACAGTGGCACAAAGAAAAAGGCAACTAAGAGGAATAGGGATGACAGTGAACTAGGAAAGCAACATAAGGTTGGGAAAATTGAAACTCTAAATGACATTGCTAGCTAGCAGCGAGCATGCTACTGAGGGCAGGGCAGGTGGCACGAAGGCTTTTGGTGGCATCATGGATGACACATTTGGCCTGCATGCAGTGGAGGGCAGCTAAGCAGGCATTCAAACAACAAGTGGCATCCCGTGTGACACGTCAACAAAGGATGAGTACGCGTGTCGCATTGTCGAATAACCAACCCTTACAAAATCGAGGGGGTCCCTTGCATGGTCAACATGCCCAACCCATATGTCTAGTCGCTAGGTGTCACCTTGTAGCTCAACAGAGGTTTTACAAGCTTGTTTTTTGAGGTTTTTACTCATGTTTTTTCAAAAATTTTGGTATGTTTTAATTGATTTTGAAGTATGACCCATGTGTGGGTTTTCTGTTGTTTTCTTACTCGGACTAGTTTCCCGTCGAAGGGTAGTCAAGGTTCCTTTTATGACAATCATGACATAACGTTGTTATGCATCGCAGAGGCCGGAGCCTCAATGTATTTTTATTTTGCTTTTTTTCAATAGAACAGTTTTACTTAGAAAAAAACAAAATGTTAAGGCCCACAACATTGGAGGTGGGAAGTAGCCTAAGACAAGGTTCCTCAACAAGAATCATGGCTAGGCTAGCTTGTCATATTAGTACAATGAAGTCAAGGTAAGAAAAATGCAAAGCAATATTAGTGGTGGGAACTTGATAGTCTTCCCCCCTCTTGCATATTACATTGTCATAAATTAAATACCTTTCCCAACAGTGAAGGAAACCACTACCATGCTGATAGATAATTAAAGGAAATAGCAAAGGAAAGAGAGAGATACCAATTTTATACCACTCATTCAATCTAGTCTAGCACCCTTTTCTATCTCTATAGCTTTAATAGAGGTTGTTTAACATAACCAAAGTATTCAAATGACCCATAAGATAATTAATGGAAAACCAAGCCATGCCACTACTAAAAGAGAGTCACAATTGCAAAGTCATCATTTCATATCCATAACTATCAAGTAATATGGATAAAGAATTAATTTTGGTGTGTGTGTGTGTGTTCATGATAAACACAATGTGAATTAGCACGATCTAGGAATTTACCTATTTATTAATATGTGAAACATCACAAATAGTAGGAGCATATTATAGACATATAATAGTCAAATAATCACTGAAAATCATGCATGTTCATGAACACATACCAGACATGTGCATTTATAAAATATTACATTTGATATCTCAATATAAAGTTGCGTTAAACTTATCTTATTATGTTGAGATGGTCATCAACTAAGGAAGGGACTTCCACTCTCCACACAACCATAGGACAAATACAAAAAAGAATTCTTGTAACTGACTACCATTGACCTCAATATAAATTCTATGGGGATTCTTGCATAGGTATATTCACACCAAATTTTCATAGACACTTTAGGGATGTAATCCACTATCTAGGTGGTTTGTGAATTTCCCTTTGGAACTGAGCACCATAGTCACTCACTTACTCCCCTAGGGTCTAGGTGGGATAATTTTTGGTCCAAGAGGTTGAATCCACTATCTAGGTGGTCTATCCCTTGTATTTTCATAGTAGGCACTTGAGGGTTCTACAAACTACTTTTCAAGTGGTTAACAACTATCCAGAAAGCACTACAGTGACTTATATCATAATGTCTAAGTTGCTAACTACTCTATAGAAAGCACCAAAATGATAGTCTTCCAATGAGCCTCCTAATAATCACACAATATTGGACAACTTAATATAATGACATCAAACATAATTCATAAAGATCACACCGAACATTCAAATGGGGCATTGCCTAGTCTACCAGTTAAAATCTGCTATATAGGTGATTTATCAATTTCACTCTAGCAGTCAACACCAAAATGAGCCTCCCATTGGCCACATAGGAATAAACACATAGCCTAGTAGCCTCAAGCATTTCTCTTCTATTGGAAATTCTCCAACAATTCGTTGTGCTCCATTGTCAATCTCGCAACAATGTTTCTACATATGGGGAGAACTTATATTCTTCAATATTATCATTTTCTTTATGTCCTTTTCCATTCTCTTCTTTTATTCCTTGATTTTCCTTCCTTTCTCGACCCTTATTTCTTCCTGAGACCCTTAATTCATCGGCCTTGATCCTTGAGGGGGGGATGAGAATGGGTGCACACCCAATCCCATCTCTTCAATTTCTATCAATGTTCATGGTTTATGGGTGAGGATGGGTGTTGGGATTTTAGTGTATCTAGTATGGTTTGATAATGGCATGCAACTTCCCTCCCATCACATTATGGTTCTGAGTGTCCCTTCACTAATGGTAGTCATTAAATTTACGCCCACTTTTCATGTTCACAAAGTTTTGATATTTGAGATTATCCAAGCTACACAAAATGTCAATTTCTATTTTAACTTAAATGTTAATATAATCTATAAAAAATTACATTCATTAAAAATTCACAAAAATTAGAAATAAAGTTTTGGGAATTGACATCAATATGCCAAATGATGAGAATAATAATCCAGTTCACCTAAAATAAGCAAAATTTAAAACACTTAAGATCTCAATATTATTTGTGCTTTGGATTATTTAAAATCTAGTTATATTAGTTCATTCAGTATCCAACGATCATTAATATACATATAATGATTTCTCTACAAAACTCAATAAAATAAAAATAATATAAATACTATATTTAACATTTTTTGAAATTCATATTAAAATATATGTAGCCATTAGAAAGCCACATATGGCATGTAATGCACACTTTTACTATTTTATTCTCGATGTAAGAGTTTTTTTATATTCAATATCAAATCCTCCACAAGATATTTGAAATTAAAATATTTCTTTTATTATCTAAATTTCAATTATTTGCGAGTTGCCAGTTAACTAACATGCATGTGTTAGCTGTGGATATCGATAGAGCATAACAAAGGAAGTAGAAGACTTTAATATGGGTACCCCTAACCTTCCATTCGACTAGATACGTTAGGATTTGAATAAGACCTAAAATATTAAAATATAAATTAATTTGTTGTTTTATGGAAGAAATTTATGAGGTTATGTGGTATCTAGTTGTGTTTAAAGGAAACAAGTTATCATGGTATATTATATATAATTCAAAATTGTTTAAAAATCAATAAATGAATGGATGAAATTTTGATATATGCGAGGCATTTTTATAATTTACTATTAACTATTGTATTTAGAAATTTAAATAATATAAGCATTTGTTTATATTTTTACAAATTATCTAAAAAGAAATAATTAATTTTAGTGAAAGGAAAAAAATTCATTTTAAATTTACAATATACGAATATCAACATCTATTTAAAATTGAAAAAACAAATATTACTTAATACAATATAAACTTTCTTCTCCCATAACAATTATGAGGCAATTGAGTTTGATTTTCATTATTTAAAATATTTTGACATCCACAATTATAATTCTAATGTCTTTGTAAAAGCGTTAACAACATTAATGTTACTTAACGTTGATACAGAATTTATTACGAAATTTTCTATGTTAAAACTAAACTAATATAGTTAAAAAAAAAAAAAATTTACTCTATATAAATAAAAGGAAATGTAGATTTTATCCATCAATTGATTTGATTGTTTTAATGTTGGCTTTGCATTATCATCCTCCATCCTCCAGTTCAGGGAAAAGCATTGCTATTTTGTATTATCATTCTCTAGTTTTGAGAAGAGGATTGCTATTTGCATCGTAGGATTGCTATTTGCATCGTAGATATAAATGAATACAATATGAAATATTTTATACATTGTTTGTAGGAGGAGTTTATTTTAAAATTTTCATCTCTTTAAAATGATAGAAATTTACTTTTGTATTTGTCATTTTAAGGGATATAGTTATGTTAATATTTTTCATAGCTAATATTATGTTGTTGGATGATTTGATAAAAGAAATGCTTTATGATTTATATGTATGTTAATCATGTATTTAGCATAAACTTATTAGAATTAATTTTTTTTAAGTGAAAATATAAAACTTAAAAAATATTTGTTCATTACAAGATTTGATCCCTAAATTCATAATGTATATATATATAAATTATAATAAGGTGTGTGTATATATATAGTATGATGTATATAATTTCATTATTTAAAATATATTTTTGACCTTGAAAATTTTATTGTGCACTTGGATTGTGTAAACTATATAGCTTAAACTTACAATTTTATCAAATCTTTACTAAATTTTAAAATAGATTGACCACAAATTATAGCTAAAGAAAAAATCAAAATATAAAAGATTAAACTACAAATATTTTAAGCTTAAAAATTACTTTTTCTATTTTTTAATATCAACATTGAAATATTTTATTTATGATTCATATTTAATTTTTTATTTTTAATTTTTTTTGATACCACAATAATTTTATTTAAAATGAAATGAAATATACATAGCTTTATTACTCTTATTACTATATTAACATTCAATGGTTTCTTAAGCATTAAAATGTTTTATTATGATACATTTAAAAAATATTGTTTATATATATCAAAAAAGTTCATACTGAAATAAACTAGTAAACATAGATATTCAAATTGTTTATATATGTTATATTAAATATTTAAAATTACATATCTATATTTAAATATATATAAAATTTAATTATTTTATTTTTTTAAAATTGATCTAATAGAACATATAAGAGAAAGTAAAAGTGAAATATTTTGTTGTTTATTAAGAAAATGTGTTATTTTTATTTTGAAACTAATATTGTGAAATACATTATACACAGGGAATCATGATTTTTATAGTAAACTCTAAAATGTAGATTTAAGCATTTCTTTTTTACTATGTTATAAATTATGCCTCCAAACACAATAACAATAAAATAAATAATTATACTCTTATAACAGAAAACCAAAAAAAAAAAAAATTAATTAAAAAAATCTAGTTAACCAACTAATAATATTATTCGGAAAAGTGTTTAAAGTTAAAAGATTATAAAAGAAAGTAAAAATTAACTGGAGAAAACGGTGTTAGCTTTGCATTATGCAAGAAGATTTCTGTTTGTTTCAATTGCATATATAAATGAATACAATATTGGAATGTTTCATATGTTGTTTATACTATGAGTTCATTTTGAGATTTTACAACTTACGAAAACATTGTTAGCTTTGCCTTATGGAAGAGGATTGCTGTTTGAATTGTTTATACTATGAGTTCATTTAGACATTTTACAACTCAGGAAAACATTGTTAGCTTTGCATTATGGAAGAGGATTGCTGTTTGAATTGTAGATATAAATGAATATAGTATTAAAATGCTTTATACGTTATTGTTTAAAGGATAGTTTATTTTGATATTTTGGAAGTAAAGAAAGTATTGTTAACTTTGCGGTATGGAAGAGGATAGCTGTTTGAATTGTAGATGTAAAGGATTACAGTATTTAAATGTTTTATACGATGAGCTTGTTTTGATATTTCGCGTCTGTCAACCGTGGTAGCAATCAAATTTTGTGTTTGTTTTTCGATGGTTTGGACCTATTATAGTACTCTTCTTACGTAACATTGACACATTTGTTGTTACATGATTTCAAATGCACGCTTGCCTCACAATTTGAATGACAAAAAGTACACCGCTTGTGTCATATCCTTTAGGTCAAACAGAAGAAATTAATGTAAAGGCATAAGCCAGTAAAGGCATAAGCGATGGATGAAATGTAAAGGCATAAACCAGAGAAATATTTGCCATATTCTACACTCCTTCCACTGATGTTACGATCGATTTCATTGAAGCGTTAAAACATTATCATGACCCTCAATGAAGAGATGGGAATGGGACGGGCGAGTGGTTCGTAACTTGGCCACCGTTCCACGCTCGCTTTCATTGCCTTCACCGTCACTCCTATCGCGACGAGAGGACGAGCTAGAGTGTTTCAGCCCACCACTGAGAGGGTGTTTGGATAGGATTGTACGTACGCATCATCTCATTCCTCGGCTTGGTTAACATTCATATGAAGTTATTTATTTCCACCATATACCGGCCAACCCTTATCATACTAAATCTGTCAATATAGTCTTTGATATTTTCATGGTCGCGAGTTGATTCCCGTGCAAACCGACGATGGTCGAAACGAACGCCCACGCGTTCACATGATCCGCGCGGTTCATCATTTCATCGAGGGATGTCTGCTCTTTCCAATGGATGTGGACGACTGCGTCGAAACCCTTGTCAAGCACGTCAAAATCCACCCTGCCGTCACTATCGCAAGTTTCAATTCTTCACTCCCATAATTTGCTCCAATTTCTTTGAATTATTATGGTAGTTTACAAACTATAGTTTTTACGGGCAGGTAATGTTGTTATGCTGTAAATGGTTCAAATCGTGATAACGGTTAATGCGTGCAGTTTGGAAGGGTTTGTTTAAAGAAAACGGGGAGCTCTTCGATACATTCATGAGTTAGTAGAGTAAAATGCTTGTAAAGTCCTATAGAATTTTGTATAATACATAAAATAACCAGTGAAAGGAAAGTCGAGATTTTGATTTGTGGTACACATCTTATTCTCTTGGATTGCGATATTTTCAAATGAGCCCAATATAAACCTATTTTGTCTTTTAAGTTGGTTGTTTACAAAAGGAAAATATTTATGCGGGATATTTGATGAAGCTTATATATATCATTCATTTTTACAAATAATTAACTTTATATAGAAATTTAAATAATGGAAGCATTTTCTTACATGTTTATGAATTCAGTACAGATCAGTAACTAATCGTAGTGAAGAAAATACTTACTCTTTTATGTTTGTGACATATCCAAGTAAGCAAAGACTTAAAAAAGAACATACCTAAATAAAGAAATAAGCAAAATTTTATTATGATATTCATTATATTTGGCAAAATATTTGAAAAATGAATTGTTGTTTTAGGAGAATTGATTCTAATGTGCTGTGAACGCCAAATTGCAATACAACATGATAAAAATCAATAAAAAAATATAAAACTAATTTTATCATAATAATAAGAAGCATCTTGAGTTCCGGTATCATTATTTAAAATATTTTC